>CM061139.1:134073358-134117357 GCA_030789695.1 Scilla litardierei
AGCTGTGATGAAGAATGAACGAGGAGCAGCACCCTCGTCCAATAACAACAATACAGGAAAGAGTAACTTCACATGGAAGCAAAAGAACACTGACCTAGTGTCACTTCCTAAGAAGAACTGGGAGGATAAATGCCATAGATGCGGCATGACTGGCAATTGGTCCAGAATCTGCCGCACTCCTCGCCACCTCCAGGCACTATATCAGGCGAGCCAGAAGCCTCTGCCTAAAACAAACTTGGCGGCTGTTCAGCCACCGACGATGTTCACTGCAAAAGACTTCGAGAACGACGACCTGCTCGATTAAGCTTCATCTTTTATCTATGCATTTAAAATTCAATGTTGCTTCATCTTTAATTTGCTTAAGTACGAACTTTTATTTTGAATGTCTTTTTCATTGACTTAAATAAAATTTCGTTTTGCTTATAGATGCAGTAGTTAATATTATGGACAGTGCATCGTTGCACTGGTGTAGCATTAATATTGCTCCTACATACAACGAGACTATAAGATGCAAACTTCTCCCCTTAAACATATAGAAATTTTCCAAGTTTCAAGGATATTTCGTTTAAACGAACATAACTTGAAAACTGTGGATAATAAATATTGAATATCAATATGTAACTCGTAATGAGGATGGCCAAAAGCCCATCTACTTACGATTTCATTGGACCCCCGTCGGGCCCCTATAATTACAGATATTCATCCTATAGAAAGCCAACTTGACTGAGCACCAGAAGTGCCTTTCATTGCCATAGTTTTTAACTCTGGCAAAATTGACTTAGTCATCTTGGATCAGCGATGATGGACGCATCATCAAATGAATCCATTGGAGAACTTGAAGATTCTTCAAAAGATTGAGTTTCCTTTGTCGTAAGGGCATACTTTGAGAGAGACCTTCTCTCCTGAATGTGGGATGAGTGTCTCCTGGCTTCATTGAGAGAATACATTGTGACCTTTACGGGCCTATTCACCCCGCAAGTGGCCAATTTTCGGTACTTCATTGTACTGACTGATGCATCTACTAGATGGTCTTATGTGTGCTTTTTATTCACTCGCAACATAGCTTTCTCAAAGCTTATAATGTGGGTGAATTCACTACATATATCTTTAAAGACTTCTGCCAAGCAACTGGCATTGAAATTGAACATCCTGTAGCATGTTCATACTCAGAATGGGTTATCAGAGTCTCTGGTAAAGAGACTCCAATGGATGTCACGTCCATTGTAAAATCGCAGTTGCCTGTTGATTTTTAGGGACCATCACACTGCATTCCGCATCGCTTATCACGATACGGCCCGCTTGTTGCCATATCTTATTGCTGATGCTGCTTGCTTATGGTTTACCACCAAGTCTTGATAAATGTGAATTTGATGAGAAAAATCTCATTGAAATAGGCACGCAGTCTAAAGAAGCCTGAAGCTTTTGAGACCATATCATGGACACAAAAGTCCTAATCTCGTTATGATCCGCATACTTTTTCTGTGTGAAGATGAGATCCAGAAGACCCTTCACATTCAGACTAAAGTACATCAATTGTCGGATAAATTTGCGGACAACCAGAAGATTGTTCGTTCACACGTCCCTGTTGCCAACACGCCAGCTAGGATTGACATTCCCAAAGATGGATGCATCCACCGGCAGCAGAATTGGCTGTACCTCAATTGAAAAGAGGACGCCTGCCAGGTTCAAAATATAAAATTCCTTAAAAGAGGAAGATTCCTGGATATATCAAAATGATCCAACCACAGGATGCTGAGCTCAGACCAGCAACCTCTCCCCTCCTAATTTCCCCTGCAGAGGAAACAACAGGAGAAACATCATTATATTACGTACGTACTGGAGAGGTACTGGACAGATATAGCACAGTCGTCGACGACGGTTTTGCTTTCGCTATTGCCGTTCACGTCGCTGAATACGACGATGACGTCTACCCACTTTTCTATAGCGTAAACGCATAGAATGGCCAAAGTGGGATGAGGCAATAAGAGTAGAGCTGGACTCACTCTTGAAAAGCAAAATCTTTGGACCTGTGGTCCATACACCTAAATGTGTAAAACCTGTGGAATATAAGTTGGATTTCATAAGAAATTTAAATGAAGGAAATGTGATCATTTTCCTACTAAATCCTAAAATTCTCTGAAAAATTCAATAAATGCAGCTCATGGACGTTGTGACTGCATACATATACGACAATATAGATATAGAGATCTATATAAAACTTCCATAAGGGTATACTCTACCCCCAGAGATGAAAGAGAGACGTAGAAACGTCTTCTCCATAAAGGCTACAAAGATCATTAGTTGATCTTAAGCAATATTCTGCCCATGTATCTTTTTCGAAAGATCGTTGATAGGATTTGTGATATTCGCCGTACACATGGTCTACTTAAAGCTAATAGGATCTCCTGCAGAGACCATTGAGATATCAGATAGCTTTAAGCATACCTTGGAAATGAAAAACCTAGGTATAACAAGGTATTGTCTCGGCTTATATATTTAACACCTTCTTGGTGGAACCCGTTAATATCCTTCATACACCTGGAGTTTATGAAGAATGATGTCCATTTGCAACCTATTAAATTAGATGCTTATTTATGACACCTACCAGTCGCTGGAAGAGGGGGAGGACATCCTTGGTCCCGAAGAGCCTAGCTTTAGTGTACTTGTTACACTTCTTTATCTGGCTAACTGCACGTGTCTTTGATAGAACGTCTGTAGTAAAGTTGTTAACCAGATACAGTGTTGCCTTGGAGAGCACCACTAGACCAAGGATAAGCTGCTTCTGTGTAACTTCCAAGGGTCAAGGAATATATATTGCATATGCAGGTTTAAAGATGATCGTGATGACTAAAACACAAAAGGCCGGCCACCTCCCAAATATCTACACATCATCCTCCAAAGTCTACATCTTCTGAGAAGCTCATCATCCCATAAACAAGTATTGAAAATGCTCAGCCAGGTCCAGCAGTACCTTGCAAACACAGTGAAGACTGATTCAAAGAATACTTCAGTGGAGTCATCTACCAACTTCAAAGAGCATTCCACTCCAGAGCGCCACTGCTTTCCAATAGCCGCTAGATGAGTGAAACTTGTATAAATGAGTGATGATTGTATTTTCTTTCAGAACATGATGGATGTATAGACAAATAGGAGATGATTGTATAGATACATAGGAGATCTGCAAGCCTGAAGCTTATACAGATCAGGGGGAGTCCCTCGATAGTTGTACTCTTTTTCCCTTAAGCTGCTGGTTTTTCCCACTGGGTTTTCCACAGCTAAGGTTTTAACGAGGCAACCACAGTGGCTCTGGATCCAAAAGTATCCACCCTATTAGCATACTGAATCCTGAAGTATTCATATGATTAACCCAAGGTAATGGAGAGATGAGGGGGAGTGTTGTGAGTTGAGGGATGCTTTTGGCCTCCCTCCCCTCATCATCTCACCATTACTCCCCACTAAGTTAGTGGGGAGTCCCTTGGACTCCAAATCCCATGATGAAGTGAATATATTGAGAGCCATGGCATAAGCCATGGCTACTCCGTATGGAGAGATTATTTGACTCTTTTTCTGTCTCTCTCAACACAGGTAAATAAATAGTCGAATATAGCCTCAATTCTTGGAAACTTCTAATTGCAGAATTGATGCACGCCTTAATGTTGAACCTTTTGTCAAGATTTTATAGAAACTAATTACGTTCGTTCACTGAAAAATAATGCAATTCCCAAGGAAAATAACGTTTCTTCTCAAATTTCCAACAGAAACTATAATTTGTTTTTGGTAGAATTTGATAGGCTAGGCTTCCAGGTTACCAGGAGCCTCATCTATTATCTCTTATACAAATGAGGGACTATCTCTTATATCCATTTATCCAATCCGATATAGAATTAGTCAGAGTGACGCCCATGATCATTCTGGTGGAGGGATCCATCATGAAAACAACATTGATAGTAAAAAATTGATACTAAAACATCTAGGGTGAACACTGACAAATTTTTCAGTGTTCAAGAATAAAAAACATTGACCTAAATTATCTAGAGAAACTAAATTTTGGGAGGAACTGAATCTTAATGGAATTAAATTTTCGAAGGAACTAAAATTTTTGAGATGAATAAAATAATAATTATTGCACTTTAATTATTGTTGTTCTTTTCGAAGGTACCCGCGTCGAATTTGTTGTTCTGCGCCGAAGGCACTCGCGCATCGTTCCGTGCCAAAGTCGCACACGCCGAATTTTTTGTTCTACGCCGAATTTTTTGTTTCGCGTCGAATTTTTTGTTCCACACCGAAGGCGCTCACGCCATAAATTTTGGCTGTGGAAATATTTTTTTGGGGAATAAAGATTTCGCGGGGGGGAAATCTTAAATGCACCGTGCCCATGGGCACGGGTTATGACTAGTCCGCCAATAATTCAGACGGAGGTCCTTATACATATTGGTGTCCCCAGGATGTATAGAATATGGTGAGCTATGAGCCTCGCTCAACAGATCCTCTCGAATATCACCTGTAGGTACGCAGAGCCTACTGCCATACCTCAGCAAACCATCCTCATGAATCACGAACTCCGTCCGAAGTCCAGGTTCAACCTACCTCCTGATCCTCTACAGCTTCAGATCTCCTGCCTGTGCTGCCTTGATACTGAATCTGCAAATTCATGAATGAAAGAACCACACCAGGTAGGATGACCTCTAAATCCATCTCTCTCAGCTCCTGATGTATCCTTCAGTCGGCAGTATGCATCATCACGGTAGGAAGTCTACTCAAAGCATCTGGCACTACATTCACCTTCACCGAGTTATACTGCAGATCTTTCTCGTAGTCAGTCATAAGCTCCAACCATCGTCTCTGACGCATGTTGAGCCCTTTTTGTGTAAAGATATATTTCAAGCTTTTGTGATTGGTGAAAATCTTCACGTTCTCACTCAGCTAGAAGTGTCTCCAGATCTTCAGCGCAAATATCACCGCTGCCAACTCCAGATCGTGCGTCGGGTAATTCTTCTCGTGATTCCTCAACTGATGAGAAGCGTACGCGACCACGTCACCATGCTGATGCAAGACGTATCCTAGGCCCTTCTCCGATGCATCACAATTTACCTCGAAGCCTCCAATCCGATCCGGTACCGCCAATACCGGTGCTATGGTCAACCTCACCTTCAAGACACTGAAGGCCTCCTCACAAGCTTCTGACCACTGGCACTCCACATCCTTCCTTGTCAGCTTCGTCATCGGCTCTGCAATCCTTGAGAAATCCTTGATGAACCGTCGATAATAGCCGGCTAACCCAATGAAACTCCTGATATCTGACGCTGACTGCGGAGTCAGCCAATCTCTGACTGCTCTGACCTTCTCCGGATCTACAGATATGCCATCTCCAGACACTACGTGTCCCAGGAATACGACTCTGTCCAACTAGAACTCGCACTTACTATACTTGGCATATAGCTTATGACGTCTCAGCGTCTCCAGTACTGTCCTCAGATGATAGTCGTGCTCCTCCTCAAACTTCGAGTAAATACAGATGTCGTCTATAAAGATAACGACGAACTTATCCAGGAAGTCATAAAAAATTAAGTGCATCAAATTCATGAACACCGCTGGAGCGTTGGTCACGCCGAATGGCATGACCACGAACTCATAATGTCCGTACTTTGTCCGGAAGGCTGTCTTCTGAATATCCTCCTTCTTCACCTTCAACTGATGGTATCCGCTCCTCAAATCTAATTTCGAGAAGACTCTCGAACCTCCAAGATGGTCGAAAATATTGTCGATACGCGGTCACATATACTTATTCTTCATGGTCACAGCATTCAGCCGTCGATAGTCCACGCACATCCGACAGGACCCATCCTTCTTTTTCATGAGCAGAACCGGTGCACCCCACGGTGACACACTAGGGTGGATGAAAACCTTCTGCAGCAACTCATCCAATTGCTTTTGCAGCTCCTTAAGCTCAGCGGGAGCCATCCGATACGACGCCTTCGTTATAGGTTACGCTCCTGGCATAAGATCTATACCGAACTCTAAAGCTCGGTCGGGTGGTAAACCTGAGATATCCTCTGGGAAGACGTCGTCGAAATCTCTGACGACTGCTGGTCAGCTGATCTCCATCTACATAGCTGCGACAATCGGCACCTTCGGCTTGGCCCGAAATCTGATAGGCCCAAGCGACTCATCTCTGCTACGGAATTCGAACTCTGGATGGCCTAGAATCCTGAATACCACCTTCTTGCAGTGGCATTCTATCGAGGCATGGAAGTCTCCCAGCCAATCGATGCCAAGAACGACATTAAAATGCGGCAGATCATGGACAATGAAATCTGCAAAAAGTTCGTGTCCACTGACCACCAATGGGATTGATCGACAACCCAGGTTCACTGTCACCACTCCGTTCCCTATGGTGATATCCCAACACTTTGGAAGTTTATGGGTGGTAATAGAGTGCCTTGTTACAAACCTCCGGGATATGATGCACATGGATGCACCGAAGTCGAACAAGGCCAAGGCTGGGTGAGAGGACACTAGAATGGTGCCTAAGATATAAAGGAACTAAGGTCAAACAAAACTACTCTAACTAACAAGGCAAACAAACAATGCTAAACAATAGGGTCTAAACTATGAAATGAAAGACTAGATCTGAAGAAATACATGCAATAACTCCATCCAAGTCTTCAGTCTGAACGGCTGTCATGGTGTAAGCCGGCCTCTGGGGTTGCACTGTCCGCTGAAACATCTGCTTCTGTGGTGCCAAGGGTGGTCCACGGACAGGCGCTCTACTCTGCTGCGGGTCTGACACTCTGACTACAGCATGACGCCCTCTCGGACAATCCTTAGCAGCATGCGAGGCATCTCCACACACCAAGCACAATCCCATCTTCCTCCTACAATTGGCTTGAACATGTCCTGGCTTGCTGCAGAAGTGGCAGGGGCCCTTGCTCTGACTCTGCACGGGTGCTCCAGGCCTCTTGAAAGGTACTGTCTGAACTGGTCTCATCGACGGCCTAGCAGGTGGCCGGTACTGCTCCATGGGATGCTTCCCCCACCAGCTGGAGGGTCAGGTAGACGCGATATCCTCTCATGATTCCTGGCGGCATTCAGCACTGCTCCCATGGTCGAAAAGTCTGCCGAGGACATGGAAGCTTGAATCTTCGGACGCAACTGACGAAACCAATCAGCTCTGTTCTCTTCCTTCTTCACCATATAAGAGGAAAATCGACTGAGCATCTCGAACTCTGCCTCGTACTCATCAACCGTCATGTCCCCTTGCTTCAGATTCACGAAACGGCTTAGAAGCTCCCTCTTAGCAGCCTTAGGGAAATACTTCTCTCGGAACATGGACTTGAAAGTCTTCCACTCCACTTTCTGCAGGCGCCTCTCCTCAATCCGCCACCAGTTCTTAGAATTCTCGGCCAGCTGCATCTTTGCTATCTCAACTCTGGTCTCTTCAGGAATCTTCGCAGCTACCAGCTTCTTTTATGTGCTCTGGATCCACTCATCAGCACCAAGGGTCCTTCCATCCCAGAAAATGTCCTTGGCTGAAGCTCATTGAACTGCTTCATTCCAGGAACAGCTCGAGGGGCAGGTGGAGGCAGTGGTGGTGCAGCTGGAGGAGCCTGGCAGCACGGTGGGACTGCTGAACCAACTGATGCTGCTCGTCCAGTATCTCTCTCATTACGCCCAGAAACTGGTGAAATTCACCGCCCTGGTCTTCCGAAACTCCATCGCCTGAACTCCCGGATCGGGTGTTGCGTCGTCCTGCCATCCTATTGACAAAAAAGACACAATTTAGACTCGCACATATTCCTGGATAATAAAAATGAATGTTAATACTTTAATCGTTCCAAACTTGCAGAAAGGGTAGGACCTGCATGGGCCACCACTAAAACCTGTCACGCCCCGCTTCCCAAAACTACGGAGGCGAAGCGTGACTAAGGCCCGCTTGGGCCGGAGCTGTGAAGCTCGGACCCAATAAGCATCTGTGTGGTACTCCAAGACGAAGGAACATGTCCCTGCAGAAAAGTACGGAACAACAAAAAGTACTAAAGAGACAAGCATTCATTTTATTCCAAACAGATATCCAGAAGAGTACTGAGAGTCTAAGCAAAAGCCCAACATGGCTACAACAGCTGAAAACAAACTACTGATGCAAGCACCCAACCTAGACAGAAAAGTAAACGGTGCTACGCATCCAACTTAGAAAGCAGGAGAACTCTGAATCAGCAATAGTGAGGAACCTCTAGCTCTGGTCCTCCTCAGGCACGTACTCTGAGTCGACTTCCTTGGGCTCCACGTACTCTGGTAAGTCTGCCTCGTCCACGAACTTTGGCTTGACACCTGACGTACAACACCCAAGAGAAAAGGATCTGTACGTCAGGTAAAGTGTACAAAGGAGGGTTAGACTCTACTGCAAGTGTGCTGTAATTTAAAGCAACAAATTACTGGCTGATTAACATGCTGGGGTTATAACATGGCAGTTAAAGAAAGTAAAATGGTGCAGGAAAAGTAAACACGACAAGCAGTAGCCGTAGCATGTGCTACCGACTACGAGACTAACCTAAACAGGACAAGACAAGACAAGACAAGACAAGACAAGACACGTGTGACTCGAAGGGTTCACGCCTTACGGTTCGAGGTGGATCAAACCCTCTCCTCGTGCGCACGCTCAACCATACCCCACCCAAGTGCACAAGACAAGTCCGTACAAGGGATCACTCACCCTTCTAGGTGAGTGCCCTATTGCCTGTAGGCTGTGTATCCGTACAAGGGATCACTCACTCTGCTAAGTGAGTACCCTATTGCCCGCAGGCTGTGTATCCGTATAAGAGATCACTCTCTCTGGCTTGGAGAGTGTCCTATTCGCCCGCAGGCTTAAACATTTCTAACCGTGACAAGGGATCACTCTCTCTAGCTTGGAGAGTGCCATATTCGCCTGCAGGATTTTGTTACATGACACGACATGACAAGTGAAAGGGATAGTTCTTTCTAGGGGGTCCACACGCATGCACCCACAGAATAGCCCTAAGGTATCAGTTGTTGTTGTTACGCTTAGACTTCGTCGTCAAGTCTAAGTTGTCAAGGGGGGTCCCAGGCGCTATCATTTCACGTCCGGTTCTCTTTGTTTACGTTTTAACAGTTCTAAGAGTCTATGGCCGAAACACGGCCGAAAGTACAAGTGTATACACTTGCCTGTAGTGGCGAGTGCGTCGTCTGTCCGGAGCGTCCTGTCGAAGCGTCGCGTGGGCGATGGTCCGTCTGAAACAGGATAACGGCGATGTCAGATCACGCTTTTCGTCAGTCCTATTACGGTTTGTTTCTAAATTTGGCGGGACTACCCTAACAGTCAAAAAGTCACGTCTTTTGATGATTTTGTTCAGTCTAGATCGACGTCTACCCTATGTGCACAGAAATTTAGTTCGTTCGTCGATTTTCTACGATGGACAACTTTTTAAAGATGCAGAAAAATAACTTTAGTTCACGTTGACAAATTTTAGATTAGGTTTTATGTTTTGCTACGTGTGGGTTCTACTACATGTTAGGGGAACCAACCTCTTTGGTGTTTGACGTAGAATGGACGTAGAGTCTGAACGGTGGAAGCTCATCATCGTCTACGGTGTTTCGGCTACAGTTGACGTAGTAAGATACGTTCTGGCAGCGAACGAAAGGTGAGGGCAGTGAGCAAGGCGCTGGACAGTGAGCGGGAAGCAGATCTGCGAGTGAGGGGTATCGTGAAAGGCGCCCAACGGCTATGAAAAGAGCGGACACCGATCTGGAAGGCAAAACAGCGAGCGAGGGGCTGCCGAGGCACTGATCGGCGACGGCTGTGGTTGCAGGCGACGAAGGGGGTCCGGGGACAGCTGGTGCAGTGGCGAGTGCGTCGTCTGTCTGGAGCGTCCAAGTCAACTCCCGACTTGTTCCCGGTAATCATACGTCCCTTCCACCAGGATACCACTGGATACTCAAGTTAGAACCCTAACTTGAGGTTTCCTTAAAACCCACTTGTAGCAACCCTACAAGTGCAATCGAATACAATTGATGTCATTGACTCCCACAACTTGGGAGCAAGCAAACCACTCTCACAACCGAGAGCAAATCTCAAATAACGAAAGTTATGAAATAATGAAAAAAAACACTTACAATCACCTATGCCTTGAAGTAGAACTTGAAGGTGGAGGATGATGTGTGTTGAAGAAATCTCTTGGAAGAGAGGAGAAGCCCTTTCTCTTGACTGCACCAAATGCCTAGTTGATCACTCTTTGGTTCTAGGTTGGAGAGCAAGAGAACAAGATTTGTAAATACTTGGGGCTTTGGATTTGAAAGCTTTGATCTTTGGAAATGAAAGCTTGAGAGATTTTGCAATGAATGAGTAACCTTCCAATGGAACAGTAGAAGCTCTATTTATAGATTTCTCAAATCCACAAAACAGTTTAGGCAAAAACCCAATTGGAATCTGTGAGAAAATCTCAACGGATAGAATCTGAACTCGCGACAGTCAACTGTTGAACAATCCACAGTCGACTGTTGCACAGTCAGCAAGGGTAGGTGAGAATTCATAACGGTAACTTACCACGTGGACAGTCGACTGATGAAGCAAAGACAGTCGACTGTTAAACCAACAGGCCACTATAATTCATTCGACAGGCGACTGGCCGAGAGATGTGTAAGTTAGACAAATACTGGAAATCTCACAAGTAACAGGACAGACGACTGATGCAAGGAACAAAGTCGACTGTTAATCAGAACATGCGACTGTATATCCTTAAACAGACGACTGCCAAAAGCCTGAGAAATTTCCAGAGAGTCGAGTCAAAGAAATGACTCAAAGACAGGCGACTGTTGCAACATAGTCAGTCGACTGATCTAAGAGACATTCGACTGTATATACAACATTAGTCGACTGGCCGTAAAAGTCAGATCAAACATAATTAGGGCAAAGAATATACAGGCGACTGATTTACAAAACACAGTCGACTGTCACAAGGACAGGCGCCTGTGTATTATTCACCAGTAGCCTGTGCGAGATAATCAGAGGAGGCCCAAAACTATATTGTAAAAGTCTATGCATAACATGCGACTGTAGAACAAAATACAATAGACTGTTTTTGAGACAGGCGACTGTAAACTGTTAAGCAGTCGACTGTTATAAACAATCCGTGCACAACCAATAGAGAAATGAATTGGAGTCAAAGGACAATTGATCTAATGGAGTCCTATGACTGAATGTAGATGTGTGTGAGTACTCCATCAAAGTTCTACTTCTAAGCTACATACTAGAAGAGATAAAAGAAAAATTACATTGACAAATAATCTCTTCTTTCCATCGTATGAGCTTGAAGTCTTCACGGAGCTTCAATCATTATCTACGATCAACCAATTCATGTCATTTGCCTTCAATGACGTTTGAGAGTCATCCATTGCAAGTAGATCTTCATAAATAGCTTAGGCAATGGATTAACTGCAAAATAGGGGATTAGTCACAAGCATTTACGTTTGCTCATCATTAACACCAAGTAGGGAGAAGTCCAATATTCAACATTCTCCCCCCTTTTAATGATGACAAACAAACAAAAACAAAAAGATAAATAATTGTACACAATGAAAACTTACTCCCCCTACATAGTTAGTCAACAAATATTAGGTCATCTTCATATCAATTGAAGCAAATGAGTAAGGAATGCTTGAATATAAATTCAAAAGATCTAGGAATTACAATCCCTATTCATTGTAATCTTACTCCCCCTGAATCTATGGCAACGTAAATCTTAGATTCAAGTGTTAGAGCATACTTAGCACATCCATTATGAATCTTGTATGTTTATTTCTCTCCCCCTATGGCATTATCCAAAAAGGTGGGAGCAAATAACAACAATAATAGTGCTAAATACGAACAAACAACAATCAAGGAGTATTAAAATATATCGAATCAAAAACTCATAAAATCACATCATATACACATGTGAGTACTGGAAGTGAAGTCCAATATCACATCATATATCGAATCAAAAACTTAGATATACAAAAAAAATTCAAAAGAGATTTCACAAATGCATCTTACCAGAGATAGCATGAAAAATCGAATATCAAATTCATATATTGTCTCAAAAAGCACATCAGAGAGAGTATAGCATACATGGAGACAACATATCATACATCACACAGATAAGATAAGCAATATAGCATAGTGTGACACACGATAAACAACAACATCATATATAGATATATAGAAAGATGGGTACAACAACGGATGGACATCTATATGGCCATCACACAAAGATACATCATGATCAAGACAAAAAATACATCATCATGACGACAGCGAAGTACATCACCATACATATATAAAGTCACTGACAACATCATCCAGCAGATATAACAAAATCAACAGACGAATCACTCAACCCAAACAAAAACAGACCACACAAAACACAGTCTAGGTCTTCAGGTGAGTGAACAAAAACAACAGCAACAGCCCCAGTCAATATGAATGACGGAGGGGTCCGACGGGCGACCAGAAGATCGGAACAAGAGCCGAGCAGAGCGATGTGTAGGAAAAGCTGGAGTCTTTCTCTTAGAAGACGAAGCACGAACAGCAGAAGATTCAGCAGGAACATGAAGTGGAGTCTGGGCACCGGAGGTCTGAACCCAAAGGGTTTAGGCATGAAGCCAGGAGGAGGAGAAACACAACCAGGAGAAGTATCCTCAGATGAAGCAAACAGAGCCTGAAGCTCGGTAGGAATGGGAAAGCCATGATGCTTAAACGAGTTTAACTGAAGTTTAAGCAAAAGGGAGAGCTTCTCATCCAGAGATACGGAAAGAATTTCAAGAGCAAAAACTCGAGCATCCAGCTGACGAAGAAGAAATTCCACATGGAATTCGAAAAGAGGGGACCTAGGAGGATGCTCAGCTGGCAGAGAAGTGTGTTCAGCAGCATGCTCAGAGGGGATAGGGCCAGCGACAGAGATACGAAGAGGTTCTTCAGAAGATGGAGGCGAGGAGGGAGTCGGATCAGGCTTTGGTGAAGTTACCGGCTCATCAAGGAAGTCGAGAGAGACATTAGGAAAGAAATGATCGAAAAGAGCCATGGCCGTACACGAAGCTAGGGCAAGACACAAATGTGGACGAACCCTAACAAGAAAATTTCACGAGATAGGAGGATGAGATCAAAACTAGTCGAGCATTGAAATGAAGGCAACGACAACTCGAAATCGACTTACGAAGGGAAGAAGATCGACGGTTTTGGAAGAGAAATCGAGCGGGAAGACGAAGCGGTCGAATTGGATGAGAGAGAGTCGACGTGGAGAAATGATCGGGCTTTATCGAATATAAAAGTTGAGGAATGAATCTAGGCCGTTGGATCAATGAATCGGCGGCTCAGGTCAAATCATATGAACCGTCTCAACAGAAGACAGTCGACTGATGAACAAAATTCAGTCGACTGGATGAAATGATAACAATAAGGCTCAGAAAGATGGGCAGTCGACTGGCAAGTAACATGCAGTCGCCTGTCCATTTGACAGTCGACTGACACATACTCAACAGTCGGCTGGCTGAGAAATAATACAGTTCATCAAAAATAACAGAGAGTACTGTAAGAATTCGACAGAGAGAACAGTCGCCTAATGACTAAAATGCAGTCGCCTGTTAAAATAACAGTCGACTGTAGAACAGTCATCAGTCGGTTGTGCGAAAGATACCAAATCTCAGACTGAGGAGATAGAGTAGGGCAGTCGACTGTGGGAGGAAATACAGTCGCATGTTGATCGCTCCGGGATGTAACCCTAAAGAACGGTTGTAGTTTTACCGCAAGTGCACGGTGAAGCAGCGAGCGGGTTATCGAACACAGGGAGGACGAATGACCGTGCTTTCTCCAATCAACCTGGCTATTTAAGAAAAGAGAAGATTTGCCTTTGACGATCCTGTCACAATCGTCAGACAAAGTGTGGAAATATCAAATCATATAAAGAACGTCTAGGGAATGGGGAATCCCTGTTACTCACCGTATCTCATAAATGTGGTTCATCGGTATCAAAATTGCTAGATTAAGATTTTGGATGAACTAGTTGCAACTGAATGTAGAACCAAGCTCACGCTCTCGCGCTGTTGCCGGTCTATAGCTATCCTAGGCTCGGGCCCAATCTCTTGCAAACCCTAGCCTAGGGAAGCTAGCATTAGGATCAACATCATCGTTCAATCGCGCACCGAGCCCAATCTCTTGCAAACTCGGTCCGCGACCTAGTTTGGGATAGTTCCTACCCGTCCAATCTCTTGCAAACGGGTATTGGCGCGGAATTGGAACCGGAAACCCTAGTATCGGTCCAATCTCTTGCAAACCGATACTACGGAAATTCGATTCCAACCCAATTCGGATTTCTAGGGTTTCCTATCGAATTGGGATCCAATCTCTTGCAAATCCCAATCGATGTGAATTCCTAGCCATCCGTAGTAAATTGATCCCAATCTAATCCCTAATAGCAATTCTAGCAAAATTCCTACCAATTCATCACAATTATGAAGTAGGGCTTGTAGGGTTCATCCCCACGCCCCAAGACGTGGCGACTACTCACAATTCATAGCAAGATCACAAAAATAAACAATGAAATAAGCAATAGAATTCATCACAATATTGAGATATGCAATAAAAATAGAATTTTTAGAGAAGAGAAAACACAAACCAATGGAGTTCTTCAATTAATCCAACAAAAATCCATTTTTGTCTCCTCTCCAATCTCAAGAATAAAACTAAAAAGCTAATCTAAAAATCTGCAAAAAATCTAAGAAGAAGCTCTCTAAAACTAGGGTAAAAACAGGGGTTAAATACCCCTCAAAATTGTCCAAAAACTGTGACCAAAATACCCCTGCACAGCCTGTTTTCCGCAATTTTCGCTACAGGCAGCGCGTCGCACTCGGCCGAGTGACAAAAGTCGCTCGGCCGAGTGAAAAACCCTGTAATTTTCCAGTAAGTCTCGATCTTCAGGGGTCTTCACTTCGGGGGCTGCTCGGCCGAGTGAGTTGTCGTCACTCGGCCGATGGCTTCATGGTACTCGGGCGGACGGGATAATCCACTCGGCCGAGTGGGTCTTCTGAAACTCAGGAAGCCAAAAAACAGTAACTTGGAGATTTTTGAACAGCTTCGTCTGGGCGCCACTCGGGCGGACGAGATGTCGTCACTCGGCCGATGTGGTCTCCGTCGCTCGGCCGAGTGCACATAGGAATCGTGTCTGATCTGGTCGGCCGAGCGGTGTCTCGCTGGTCGGCCGAGTGGCTCCTCCACTCGGCCGAGTGAGACACTAAAAATGCCCAGATTGCTTGTTTTGGCCTCCTCGTCGCTCCTGCGACGTCCATTCTTCTTCTGTTCCTCTCCAACAGCAAAAATACCCCTCGGGGAGGTCGTCGGTGACCGTCTGGAGTAAGTGCATCTCGAGATCACTCCAAATCGCACCAAATCACCTGAAATGCCACAAAAACAACAAATTGTGAAAAGCATCGCAATATCGTCGATATATCGTAAAAAACCTGATTTGGGCGATCTAAATGGCATGCAAACATGCGGGAAAAAAGTGTAAAATAAGGAGTGATCAAAATCCCCCAAGCTTACCTCTTACTCGTCCTCGAGGAAGATAAGTAAAAGGCGAACCCGGTGGATTCGGAAAACGAAAACGGCGAAGAAAAATGAAAAATGAAAAACGGAGAAGGATGAAAAACGGAATAAAAATAAAGAAGAAAGAAAGAAGCGAAGAGGTAGGCTGCTAGATTATTTTCTCAGGACGTGGGTTCCGCTTACTCATATAGCATGCACTGAACGAAAAACACATGTCAAAGAATTTTATTTTGATATCATAGTATAATAGTGCAAATAGAAATAGAAAACCCACGAACAACAATATAATCATGAAAAACGGAATAATCTTAGAATTAACATCGTCTGAATCATTTAAAGCGGTATACGAATCACAGACCACACACTTTTCAATTGAATGCTTTCTATCCGGAGTATAAGAGTATCACACAATAGAATAGAGAGAATAGAAAAGCATGGATTTCATGATATGAATGCTAGGCTTAGATTTCTGGATCTCGTAAAGCTAAAAATAATCTCACCGAGTATAGAATATTACTTAGCCTAGGTTGTCGTGCAACGTCAAGTAATCACACTCTCACACATCAATGGATTCCCTCCCCCAAGCTTATCTATAAGCATGGTGGCATAAAAAAATATTTACATCCCCATTTTTATATAGCTCCAAAAGCAATGAAAAGAAAGAAGAAAGAAAGAAAGTGAGATGTGATCTTTTATTGAGGATTTTTCCTCTTTTCTCTTTTTTTTTCTTTTGTTGATTTTTTTTTGATGCAATAGCATATATACACAACGATCCCAACTCAAAGAGAGATAATGATATACAAGAATATTTCTCTCTCTTTTTTTTTATTTTTTTTGAATAAGAAACTTGGAGCTAGGAATGAATAGCGGGGGAAATGCCATATAATAGAATCGCTAAGGGGAGATTCACCAATGATTTTAAAAGTAGAGAAATGATGTTCAAGATTCGTGGAGAAAGAAATAGATATAACTCTCGGTTCACTCTATAAGACATGCACGACAACTTCAGCAGGGTAATCTAATCTACTCAGTTTCGATCACAAAAAAGCTAACTAATCCAGTTTTATCATAGCTAACATCATTCAATCATCCTGAAGTGAAGTGTACAATTTATGCATATAGAAGTAATATAGGAAAAAAAATCAGTACTCCAGATATAAGCATTCAATGCGTGAATCTTGGTGTGTTTTCTGTGATAGCATACATATGAATATTCAGACTCAGCTAATAATAAAATTTCATCCATTTTCACGTGGCAAAAGTGTGGGTTACTATCTCTAGATGCAAGGCAAGTCATAGCATATGATATCAGAAATAAAGTCTAAGACATGACAAATATAGCACGCATAAAGAGTAAGCTAAATCCCACGTCATCATCATCATAGAAAAGTCATCTCTAGCATGAGATGAAAAAGAAATAAAGATAAAGGGAAAATAGAACTATTTACAATGCGGCACACAGAAAAATAAGAAAAACGTAATGCATGGTGAAATACAAGAAAAATGATGAAAATAAGTGCAAAAGCGAAGAATGGCGTGAAAAACTAAAAATGAAGGTGGCAAATCGAAAAAGAACGTGAGAACTCACTCCCCCAAGCTAAATGGCACAGTGTCCTCAATGTGCAAAGTGTGGCACACCGAGAGACAAGAAATGTGAGGGGCAAGTGAGGATGCATGCATGATGGAAAAAGTGAAAAGGAAAATAAAGAAATGAAAAATATGATGCGGACATGATGCATGCACAGATAGGAGTGATACAGATATAAAGGTGGGGCACCAAAACTCTCCCTCTCTCCCAAAAAGATATATAAGGATACGATCAAAATGAGTCTGTCTAAAATAAGTGAGGGGAGGGGGGTGGACAAAAATGCATCAGGACCCAGCAGAGACGGGCAGCACAACGGCAAAAAGAATCGATGGCATCAAGGGTGCCTAAGAAGGTGGTGCTGCACCGTCTCCGTCCGGAGGCGGAGGTGGCGGCGGTGGCTGGACAAGCTGCTGAGCGGGGGTGGGTGTGGAAGTGGTAGCAGGCTGAGTGTGAGTGGAAGTGTGGGTGGGAACCTGCTGGGTGAGTACGGGTACGCGCGGGAGACGCTCCAGGACCTGGGTAAGACAGTAGTGAATCTGTGGGAGAAGCTCAAAGCGGCCAGCCATCACAGTGACGGTGGCGGACAGGGTCCGAAGGTCACCTCTGAGACCACTCACCGCCCCCTCTAGAGCACGAATGCTCTGAAGTACTATGTCAGGGGGGGTGGTACAGAGGGGCGCACCGGTCGGGGCTGTGCAGGGCGGGGCTGGCGTACTCGGGTCGTGTATGTGACGGGCTCAGCGGGGAAGGGAACGAAAGGTGCTGCGCCCGCAAATGTGGGCCTGGCCTCAGTGTGAGGCCGGGGCACCGGCTGGTGAGAAGTGGAGGCAGCAGCAACGAAAGAAGAATACAAAAGTGGCAGCGAGGCGGTCAGAGAGGTCAGTGGCACAGAAGTGTGGACAGACGCCACGACACTCTCGGAAAACACAGCAGCAGTGGAGACAGAGGTGTGGACAGAGGTCTCAACGGCGGTGGCAAAAGAGGGCTCGCCGCACTCAACTATGGTCGGCGGGCGCTCGGGTGGGGCAGAAGAAACAGGCTCAGCAGACAGAGGGCCGGTGGTGGTGGTGATAGCCGTGGGAGTGGTGGAAGTGGGCTCAGCTACGGTACTCCCGACACCGACAGAGGTGTCAGGAGCGGCGGAAACATCGGGGATAGGCTGAGGGGCCACTGGGTCAACAGGCTCGGCAGCAGGCTCGGCAGGGGCAACGGGGTCTACAGGGGCAGCGTGGGCCTGCTCGGCCTCCTCGGCCTCGAGCACGTAAGCAGCGGGGATGAGAACATCCATCGCAGGGAGCCAGTCAACGTGGGCTGGTGCAATCTGAGTCCGAGCTGGGCTCGGAAGAATCATGTAATCGGCACCGTAAGGGCCGTGCAACCAAACCCAGTGACGCTCACCGTGCGGACGAAGCATCTTCATCCGGGCCATAACATCGATCGACAAAGAAGTGGGGCCCGATACTCGTCGCAGGTCGTCAGGGAAATCCTCGCCGGTCATAAGGGCAAGCAATGTGATCAGGCCGTCGCAGCATATCGGTGAGCGAGCGCCCACCGATACAATGATGCGGTCTAAAAACCATGCCGCGACATCAATCACGACAGCGGGGACAAGCTCATCGCCATCCCTAGATAGAGCTCTGGGACGTGTCATCGCGTAGAGCATGTAGAGCTCTGGCGTAGACATCGTGCCCGGCTCATATCTGGCCAAAAAGGTCGTCGCCATAAGGCGCTGAGCAATACGGAGGCAGGGATGGACAATGGCCGAGGCCTTGGCCCTACTAGGGTCAAAGGCAGCGTGGAGACCCGTAATCCGGGCCCAGAAGGCACCGGCGTCGAAGGAAGGTGGGGGGATATGGGTGGGGCCGTAACCGCGATCGGCTCCGGGGACAGCGGGCCACGAGAAAAATGCTCTCATCATATCGAGAGTGACCTGGCACTCCCGGTCCATGAACCGAAACGAGCATCCCTCGTCGGTCCGGGCGATCGAACTAAGAATCTCAAGTGTCGGGCGGGTAAACGTATCCGCCGACACCTGAAAGAAATCTCGCCAGCCCACGTTGTCGTACAACGTGAGCATCCCCTCTAGTACCCCCAGGCGTCCTAGGTCGGCAAGGTGTGCAAACCTGGAGGGTACGATCGAGCGCTGGGAGATACGCTCGAAGACGGCGCGGTGTGCGTCGTCTCGAAACGTAATCTCGAGCGGCCCGACCAGTGGAGCCGGAGGTGGTGGCTGTGGAGCGGCAGGGAGTGGCTGTGCGGGCTGTGCGGGCTGTGTGGGCGCTGCAGGGTGTGCGGGGCCTGCAGGCTGTGCTGGGTGGACGGGGTGTGTGGGAGAAGGCGGAGGAGAGTCCTCCAACTCGTGGGAGGGGCCGGCGTCATCCGACTGCTTCCGCTTGGCGGAAGCTCTCTTCGACCGCGGCCGTGTCCGGGGCGGCATATCGGCCCCGAGCGCGAGCCGAAAAAGTGTAAAAAGTGCGGCGTGTGAAAAATAAAGGAAAGAGTGTACCCCGACACGCCGCGAGTGCTAAGCTATGGAAGAGTGCGAAGATAGCACCTCCGCGAAGCCCAAATCAGTCCGTAGAAGCTCCCCTGGGCTCCCCTAAGCTCCCAAAAACAACCTGCGCATGAAATGGAGATATCAGCGGGTAATATTCAAAACGTATGGAGCATTAGGGGTATAATAGATAGATATAGAAATTAATTTGGGTTTGGGGTTCGTTTATCGCATGGATCCTCGAAAAACACACGAAAAGAGGAGAAAAAGGCGAAACGGGTGATACCGGAGGTGGTCGGCGCGGCGGCCGCCGTCGGCGACTCGGGTGCGGCGCGGCGGGTGCTCGGCCGGCGGTGGCGGGCCGAGCGACGGCGCGAGGTGGCCGGTCGGGCGAGTGGGGACGCGAGCGAGGCGAACGGGCGAAGGGGAATGCGTAGGGTCGCGGGCGATTGGGTTTTTTGCGTTTCGAAAAACGTGCCCCCCCTCGCCCCTTATATAATAAAAGTTACGACTCGGCCGAGTGACTAGGTCACTCGGCCGAGTGGGATCAATGTAAAATCCTCCTCGCTTACGCTTCGGCCGAGTGGAGTAAGTCCATTCGGCCGAGTGGCTCGAGCTACTCGGCAAGACTCGCCCTAGGAGCGTATCCGTTTTACTCGGCCGAGTGAAAATATATACTCGGCCGAGTAGCAGTTATACTGAAATCAGGAAAATAAACAGAGAGTTGGGTACAGCAGACTTCCCTCGTTCGTGAGCGGCTCGACCGGACGAACTTGTGTACTCGGCCGAGTGACTAGTATACTCGGCCGAGTGAGCCTTAATTTCTGCTGTTTGTCTTCGTTTGGGCTCTAAACTCCGTCTTTCTTCCTCCAGTCGATTTCATCTTCCTCCTAAGCATCGAGCGTCTTCCTGGGGCGTTCCTCATCGTCTCGTTCATGCTCCTAATGATGGATTTGCCTATCTCCTCTCCTGTCAAGAAAAATAGGACCCGTTATCACAAAATTTTTGGGCGAACGACTCAAAACACTAAAAATCTCTAAAAAATAAAGAAAAAGTAAAAATAAAGCAATAACCGTCGGGTTGCCTCCCGACAAGCGCTCGTTTAAGGTCGTGAGCTCGACCCCCTATGATTTTCAATTAATGCGGGATGTTTGGTGCATATGAGATGCACCCATCAAACTTTCCGGGGAGCACGCTTGGATTTGGAAGTTGCGGCGTGTTCTCCCTCGGTGGTCTCCCGTCTCGAATAGTGTTGGGGGGAGGCTCCCCCAAGCTAGCGTTTGCTCCGGTCAACGGCTTCACCGGTGACGCCGATTTCCGTATCGGCGGAGCTTTCTTTGGAGACTTTAATTTCGAGAGCTTGCAGAGCTCTCGAATCCTTGCGACATCAGCGTCGCCTTCATCATTTTCAGCGGAGAGGTCGGGGGAATCATCTTTCTTCTCATCTTGGCCTAAATCCGGGCCTTCCTCGAAATCTTCATCGAATAGAGCGCCAATCGAGTGGGGGATCGCCTCCTCAATTACCTCATCAAGGAGGTCCATGTAGTCAAGTTCCTCGTGGTAAGGCATGTGTTTCATAGCCTTAGGAATGTGAAGCTCCACCTCGATGTTGCCGACATTTAAAGTTAGTGTACCTTCGCGCACGTCGACAATCACACCGGCGGTGGCGAGGAACGGGTGTCCAAGTATCAATGAAGTATCTCCCTCCTCCTTAACATCCATGATCACGAAGTCACATGGCAAGCATATTCCCCCCGGGACTTGTAGCGGTATGTCTTCGGCGATCCCTACCGGCCTTGTTATTCGCCCATCGGCTAATTGAATGCGCATGTCGGTAGGTTTCAACTTTGTCCCGGTGTTTAGCCTTAAGAACATGGAGAGAGGCATGAGGCTCACACTAGCCCCTAGATCTACCAATGCCTTTTGAAGAGGGACGCCGCCCAAGGTGCAAGGAATCCGAAAACTCCCCGGGTCTTTAAATTTGGCCGGCTCCTTTTCTCTCTTGGTGAACCAAGAGCCCTCCTCGGCTAGCATAATCTTCTCCTTCCTCTTTCTCCCCGAAATCAAGTCCTTTAAGAATTTAGCATATGTGGGGATTTCCACGATGGCGTCGAGGAAGGGAATGTTGAGGCTAACCCCTCTAAGATACTCGAGAAACTTTGCTAGCCTTTTCTCCATTTTCGCCCTAGCGAGCCTTTGGGGAAATGGGACCGGTGGCATGAAGCGCCTTTCCTCAATCAATTGCTCCGCTCTAGATTTCTCCTTTTCTTGTGGCTCTTTCTCCTTATCAACTTCAACTACCGGCTCAATTGGCTCCGAACTTTCCTCCACGAGCTCCTCGGTAGGAATCATGGCGGGGGTGGTATCCTTCCCGCCCCTAGTAGTAACGGCAACTACGGCATTGATGTGGCCGGTGTTGCCCCGTGGGTTTTGCTCGGGTTGCGCCGGCAATCGTTGAGTGTTCCGATTGAGCAACGCCAATTGCTCCGATATTTGAGCCACAACGGTATTAAGGGAGTCTTGCCCCGCCTTCAAGGTAGCATTGACCTTATTTTTCTCGACCATGAACGCCTCCACTCTAGCTTCGAAGTCGGATCGTTGTTGAGCTTGTGGAGGGTTTTGATTTTGATTCCTCCACCCTTGATTGTATCCGGGCGGCCTATATGGTGGAACTTGTTGTTTCGGTTGGAAACTTTGTTGTGGAGGCCCCCTCGGCGGATAGTGTTGTTGTTGGGGTGGTGGTGGTCGAACTTGTTGAGGTGGTTGTGGTGGCGGGTTCAAAGCTCTTTCATTGTTGGCGTAGGAGAATCCGGGATGATTTCTTGCGGCCGGGTTGGCCCAATATCCTTGGTTCCCCACGACATATTGTACTTGCTCCAAGGATCCTTCTCCTTGCTCTCCTCCCACGTACATGGCTTGAGATTGGTCTTGCCAATCACACATTTGGTTGGTTGGTGCGGAGGTGGAAGGGGCTCCTTGGGGCTCCGTGATAAACTTCTCCAATCTCTCCACTACCTTGTGGAGAGAATCAAACTTGCTTGTAAGCTCCGCTACGGCCTTCGCTTCATAGATGCTAGTCGGCTTTAAGGAGGACGTAGAGTGTCCTCGCTCATCGCCCCATTGTTGATTGTTTGAGGACATCTCCTCAATTAGGGTCGTAGCTTCCTCAGGAGTCTTAGACAAAATAGCACCATTCGCCGCGGCATCAATAATTTGTTTGGTCCCCGGTTAGAGACCATTGTAGAAGCTATGCACTAGCTCCCAATCTTCTATGCTATGGTGCGGGCATTGATGCTGCAGATCCTTAAAACGCTCACAAGCCTCATAGAGCGTCTCTTGGGGTCCTTGCTTGAAGGACATAAGAGCGCTCCGAATCTTCACCATCTTGGAGGGCGGATAGAACTTGTCAATGAATGCACTCGCCAACTCGTCCCAAGTGGTGAAAACACCCTCAGCTTGCGTCCTCAACCAATAGAGTGTCTTGTCCTTTAGCGTGAAGGGTAAGAGACGCAGTCTGATGGCATCGATGGAGACCCCCGGCATCTGGAATGTGGCGCACTTCGACAAGAATAATTGGATGTGGTAGTGAGGATTTTCATGGGCATTCCCATGAAATGGATCCTGCTGCATCAGAACCACTAGTCCAGTCTTTAGCTCGAAGTTCTTGTCAGCCGCCAACTCCGGTATGGCAATGGATGAGGTCGTAGAAGAGGTCTTAGGCCGAAGCCTATCTCGAATAGAAATTATCCTCACCATTCTTGCCGCTAATTGGTCCGCAGTTTCCGGGTTGGTCATAAACCTCCCTTCCGGATTTTGTCTCCTTTCCGCTCTAAGTCTCCGCGCGGTACGTTCGATCTCGGGGTCAAATAATATAGCTTCAGGGTCCGCTGTAGATCTCGTGTACATGCACAGGGAAAATAGAGTTTCAAAGAAATGATTAGTACCGTGGAAGGGTTAGGCAAAAAAAAATAAAGATATAAAATAATAGTAATAAAAAAAGAAATAGCTAGGGTGGTAAGATCAAACGCAATCGCCTCCCCGGCAACGGCGCCAAACACTTGATCGCTCCGGGATGTAACCCTAAAGAACGGTTGTAGTTTTACCGCAAGTGCACAGTGAAGCAACGAGCGGGTTATCGAACACAGGGAGGACGAATGACCGTGCTTGCTCCAATCAACCTGGCTATTTAAGAAAAGAGAAGATTTGCCTTTGGCGATCCTGTCACAATCGTCAGACAAAGTGTGGAAATATCAAATCAAATAAAGAACGTCTAGGGAATGGGGAATCCCCGCTACTCACCGTATCTCGTAAATGTGGTTCATCGGTATCAAAATTGCTAGATTAAGATTTTGGATGAACTAGTTGCAACTGAATGTAGAACCAAGCTCACGCTCTCGCGCTGTTGCCAGTCTATAGCTATCCTAGGCTCGGGCCCAATCTCTTGCAAACCCTAGCCTAGGGAAGCTAGCATTAGGATCAACATCATCGTTCAATCGCGCACCGAGCCCAATCTCTTGCAAACTCGGTCCGCGACCTAGTTTGGGATAGTTCCTACCCGTCCAATCTCTTGCAAACGGGTATTGGCGCGGAATTGGAACCGGAAACCCTAGTATCGGTCCAATCTCTTGCAAACCGATACTACGGAAATTCGATTCCAACCCAATTCGGATTTCTAGGGTTTCCTATCGAATTGGGATCCAATCTCTTGCAAATCCCAATCGATGTGAATTCCTAGCCATCCGTAGTAAATTGATCCCAATCTAATCCCTAATAGCAATTCTAGCAAAATTCCTACCAATTCATCACAATTATGAAGTAGGGCTTGTAGGGTTCATCCCCACGCCCCAAGACGTGGCGACTACTCACAATTCATAGCAAGATCACAAAAATAAACAATGAAATAAGCAATAGAATTCATCACAATATTGAGATATGCAATAAAAATAGAATTTTTAGAGAAGAGAAAACACAAACCAATGGAGTTCTTCAATTAATCCAACAAAAATCCAATTTTGTCTCCTCTCCAATCTCAAGAATAAAACTAAAAAGCTAATCTAAAAAGCTGCAAAAAATCTAAGAAGAAGCTCTCTAAAACTAGGGTAAAAACAGGGGTTAAATACCCCTCAAAATCGTCCAAAAACTGTGACCAAAATACCCCTGCACAGCCTGTTTTCCGCAATTTTCGCTACAGGCAGCGCGTCGCACTCGGCCGAGTGACAAAAGTCGCTCGGCCGAGTGAAAAACCCTGTAATTTTCCAGTAAGTCTCGATCTTCAGGGGTCTTCACTTCGGGGGCTGCTCAGCCGAGTGAGTTGTCGTCACTCGGCCAATGGCTTCATGGTACTCGGGCGGACGGGATAATCCACTCGGCCGAGTGGGTCTTCTGAAACTCAGGAAGCCAAAAAACAGTAACTTGGAGATTTTTGAACAGCTTCGTCTGGGCGCCACTCGGGCGGACGAGATGTCGTCACTCGGCCGATGTGGTCTCCGTCGCTCGGCCGAGTGCACATAGGAATCGTGTCTGATCTGGTCGGCCGAGCGGTGTCTCGCTGGTCGGCCGAGTGGCTCCTCCACTCGGCCGAGTGAGACACTAAAAATGCCCAGATTGCTTGTTTTGGCCTCCTCGTCGCTCCTGCGACGTCCATTCTTCTTCCGTTCCTCTCCAACAGCAAAAATACCCCTCGGGGAGGTCGTCGGTGACCGTCTGGAGTAAGTGCATCTCGAGATCACTCCAAATCGCGCCAAATCACCTGAAATGCGACAAACACAACAAATCGTGAAAAGCATCGCAATATCGTCGATATATCGTAAAAAACATGATTTGGGCGATCTAAATGGTATGCAAACATGTGGGAAAAAAGTGTAAAATAAGGAGTGATCACCTGTCCTGGTCCAAAAATGCATAGTGCGATAGAATTCCAAAGAATAAGAACACTCACCCTAGGACCTATACTCTAATCACAAATACATCGTAAAAAACAGTGTAAAAAAATAAATCCATTGAAACGCAGATCACTACCATCAATATCAAAAACTCATGAAATCAGTTAAATCACAATTGCCTTTCTTAATATATAAAAATAATAAAGCATATTAAGATAGGCAACAAAATGATATGAGCTCAAAAAGAGTTATAACAAGAGAGATTGAGCTTCTAGATTTCAGATTCACCCATAATTCCCAATTCTCCACGCAACCTCACAAATGAATCTTATTTAAGAGGTTTAGTGAAGATATCAGCAATTTGTTTTGGGTTTCAATGTACTCTAAGATGATGTCCTTCTTAGCTACATGATCATTGATAAAATGGTGTCTCACGTCTATGTGTTTGGTATGGGAGTGATGTACCGGATTCTTGGAAAGACAAATAGCACTTTGATTATCAACCATGATAGGGCAAGTATCACAATTGACACCATAGTCACTAAGAGTGTGTCTCATCCAAAGAACTTGTGCACTGCAAGACCCGCGGTAATATATTCCGCTTCAGTCGTGGACAATGACACCGAATTCTGTTTCTTAGAAAACCAAGAAACTAAGCAATTTTCTAAGAAATGGCAAGTGCCACTAGTACTTTTCCTGTCGGACTTGCATCCGGCAAAGTCGGTATCACTATATGAGATTAACTCATATGTGCTAGACTTAGGATAAAGTAACACATAATCTAGAGATTGATTGAGATAACGAAATATTCGTTTAACCGCAATCAAGTGTGACTCCTTAGGTCTTGCTTGATATCTAGCACAAAGGCATACGGAAAACATTATATCGGGCCTACTAGCGGTTGAGTAAAGTAAGCTACCGATCATACCTCGATATAGACGAACGTCTACATCTTTTCCGCTTTCATTCATGTGTAGATGAGTAGTAGTACTCATGGGAGTCCTTTTGCTCGAAGACGATTCCATCCCGAATCACTTAATAAGCTCCCCTGTGTACTTTGTCTGATGTATGAATGTGCCATTCTCCATTTGTCGAATTTGCAATCCAAGAAAGTAGGTGAGCTCTCCCATGTGGCTCATCCCAAACTCATCCTTCATAGACTTGAAAAATTCTTGACAAAGATTAAAGTTAGTAGAACCGAAAATAATATCGTCTATATAAACTTGAATCAAAAGAATGTCATTTTCATAATCTTTAATGAAGAGTGTAGAATCAACTTCTCCCATTTTAAAACCTAAATTCAAAAGAAAGGTCTTAAGTCGATCATACCAAGCTCTAGGATCTTGTCTCAACCCATACAACGCTTTCTTAAGTTTGAAAACATGATTTGGAAATTTTTCATGAATAAAACCGGGAGGTTGAGAAACATAAATTTCTTCATTGACAAACCCATTTAAATGCACTTTTAACCTCCATTTGAAATAGTTTAAAATTCTTATGGGATGTAAAAGATAAAAGCAACCTAATAGCATCTAATCTAGCTACGGGGTAAAAGATTCTTCGAAATCAATACCTTCCTCTTGCCGGTAGCCTTGAGCTACTAACCTTGCTTAGTTCTGTGTGATGACCTCGTTTTCATCTGTCTTGTTCTTGAAGATCCATTTGGTCCCAATGACTTGGTGACCACTTGGAAGAGGTACGAGTTCCCAAACTTCGTTTCTCTCGAATTGCATTAGTTCTTCTTCCATTGCCACTATCCAAGAGCTATCATCGCAAGCTTCTTGGATGTTCTTTGGCTCAATGGTAGATACAAATGCGCAATGAGAGAATTCTTCAATTCTCGATCTCGTTCGAACACCCACACCAATATCTCCAATAATTTGGTTATGGGGATGATTGCGAACGGTCGGGTAAGCTTTGGGTATACCTGGATCACTAGGAACAACTTCAACAACTTCGTTAGAAGTGTTAGTCTCAACAATAGAATCATTAATCTTAACATTATTAAGACAATCACAAAGAATATCTACATTATCATCATCAACATTAGGAAAATCAAAATCTTCATAAAAAGATACATGAAGTGATTTCTCAATTGTTGAAGAAGTTTTGTTGTATATCCGGTAGGCTTTGCTACGTATGGAATATCCAACAAAGATTCCTTCATCGGATCTTGGCTCAAACTTATCTAAATTACCAAAAGTGTTCTTTATAAAAAATTTTGAACCAAAAACACGAAAATATTTTACCTGAGGCTTTTTATTATAAAACAACTCAAAACAAGTTTTGTTCGTTCGGGGTCTCACTAGGATCCTATTGAGCACATAACATGCTGTGTGCACCGCTTCTGCCCAAAATTGCAGTCCTAAATGACTATCATGGAGCATAGTACGTGCACACTCAATAAGAGTCCTATTCTTTCTCTCTACAACACCATTTTGTGGTGGTGCCCGAGGAAAGGAAAAATTATGAGTTATCCCGGAGTCATCACAAAACTTAGTAAAAGACTCATTCTCGAATTCTCCTCCATGATCACTACGAATAGTGATAATGGTGGATCCTAAAAGATTCTGAATCTTCTTTGCAAATTTGGTAAACTCTTCATGAGCTTCATTCTTATTAGTTAAGAATGAAACCCAAGTAAATTTAGAAAAGTCGTCAACGACAACTAATCCATAATGAGCATTACCTAAAGAAGCGGTTCTAGTTGGCCCAAATAAATCTAGATGAAGAAGTTCTAGGGGCCTCTTAGAAGTAATCCCTTCTTTAAGCTTAAATAAAGATTTACTTAGTTTACCTCTTTGACATGAATCACAAAAGTTTTTCTTATTAAAAACAATCTTGGGAAAACCTTTGACTAGATCATGCTTAGCTAACTTATATAAGTGCTTGAAGTGAACATGACCAAAACGGCGATGTCATAATAGTTGTTCACTTGTGTTAGCAACTAAGCAATGTTCTACGGTCTTAGGCAAGCTCAAATAATAAATATTTTTACGCCTAATACCGGAAAATAAAACATTTGAATCACAATCAACAATAGTACACAATCCTTCTCCAAAGTTAACCTTGTAACCTTTGTCACAAAGTTGACTAATGGAAATGAGATTGTGACACAAACCACTAACAAGATAAACATTAGTAATTAAGTGTTTGGAAGGATTACTAACGATACCTACTCCAATGATAGTTCCCTTTTGATTACCTCCAAAAGTGACCGTTGCACCATCCTTGATGCTAATCACTTCGGAGAGCAACGAGGGATCTCCCGTCATGTGTTTGGAGCAACCGCTATCAAGAATCCATCCTTTCCCTTTAGAGCTAATAAGACATTTATTGCTCTTCTTCTTTCTCTTGGGTACCTATATAATATACCATAAGCGTATGGTACCCAATGTTTGTTGGGTCCAAGGGGATTAGCCCTTTGAAAGCCAAGTCCAAGTGGACTTCTGCTTCCCAACATAATTACTATTTCTAATCACATCATGAAAATAGGAATCAACATAAGCATTCCTATCATTAAGGCTAGTGTTCTTAGGACCCCAAATAGTGTAAATCTTGGGAGTCCTCTTCCTAGTTGCATGCATATGTATTGGATTTCTATGTGGTGCATGCTTCTTAGGAACATGATTTCTAGCATAGAGATGTGGTGAAGGATATGCATTGTACATTCTAGGATGATATGTATGCTTGGAAACATGCATATTATATGAAGCATATGGATCATGCATGACATGTGGAGGATGAGCATACATGAAAGAATGATGCGTATGAGCATACGGGTGTATAGGAGCACGTACATGAGTATTTCTCATGTGTGGTTGTGTACGTATTGGTAGGTGCGGAGCATAGAATGTGTCATGATTATCCACTTGTGAAGTAGGATGTTTCCTATGTGGATGAGTGTTAGTGTACATATAAGCATGGACTTGCTTTTGGTTTCCACCCTTAGTGGGTTTCTTGCCAAAAGGAAGAGAAGGTGAAGCGGTGACATTCTTGATAGGATTGCTACCTATACTATCTTTGACACCACTTGTGGATGCACCAGAGGAAGGCCTCACAAAATCTATAGTGACACCACTATAGGAGGTGCAAGCATTGGATGCATTCATCTTTACAAATCCAAGACCAACACGATGTGTGGCCGGAAATTGGATTGCAAGCAAATCATCCAATTGTCCTTTTTCCTTATTGAATCTCACAATACGGGAGGACATGAGCTCATATTTCTCCTTTAAAGAAGAAATGTTGGTATCCAAGGTGGACACCCGTGCTTTAAGCTCGTGCACTTGAGTTTTAAGAGAATCATTCTCTAAACCCAATTGTGTGTGACGTGTAACTAGATCACTATTATCCTTAGGATGTGTTTGATCTAGTTGAGATTTGAGGGTATTCAACTCATCTCTCAAAGTGACATTTTGAGAAGCTAAGTTTGCTTTCTCAAGAGTTAAAGTATCAACAATGGTGTCATTGTTGATAATGCATAGAATGAATGACTTGCTAGCATTTGATTTATTTAAGCAAGTGTATCTAAGCATTAAATATTGGTATTTAGCAAATAGTTCTTCATTAGCAATATGAAGTTCATCCATTGTTACCTCGGTGTCGTCCATGTCGGAATCACTCTCATCGAAGAGTGGGTCTTCTAGAGCCATGAAACACATGTGAGCGCTCTCACCCTTCTCATCATCGGAATCGCTTGATGAGTCATCACTTGAGTCGTCGAAGGTACCTACGAGTCCTTTCTTCTTGTCTCTCTTGTTTTTATCGGACTTGTGGTACTTCGGTGCCTTCCATTTCTCTTTGTTCTTTAGCATTGGGCAATCCCTCTTGATGTGCCCTGGCTTATTACATTTATAGCAAAGAGAGGAAGTAGCATTAGTAGACTCAAAACGTTTGTTGGAGGGAAATTTACCATTGCGGAAGAAGCGTTGGAACTTCTTCGCCATTTAGGCCATTTCACCCAAATCCATCTCGTTCTCGGATTCATCACTTTCAGAGGATGATGAATTGGCGTTGAATGCCAAATATTTCTTCTTGGCCTCCGAAGGATTCATCATGGCTCGAATCTTCAATCGGTTGTCCCGTCTTACTTCATAAGACATAAGAGTCCCGATGAGATTCACCACGGTGTAGTTCTTCAAGTCATTGACCTCCTCGATGGCGATCGCTCTTCTTTCCCATTTGGAGGTCATTCCCATGATGATCTTCCTTACCTTATCCGGTTCAGAATATATTTGGCCAATGGCTTCCAATTCATTGATGATGTCGGTAAAACGACCGTACATCGATGCAATGCTTTCATTGTCCTGCATATGAAATAAGTCGAAGTTTTGCATGGCAACATATAACTTTGAAAGTTTTACCTTATTCGTTCCCTCGTGGGTAACGATGAGATGGTTCCAAATTTAATATGCACTCTTACAAGTGCATATCTCGTTGAACTCATTCGAGTCCAATGCACAATGAAGAGCGTTCATTGCTTTAGCATTGTTGACCTCGACAGTTTTCTCGGAAGACGTCCATTTGTCGAAATATACTTCAGTGGGCTCGACGTATTCCTTATGGAGGGTTCTCCAAAGCAAAGCACTCCTAAGGAACGTCTCCATCCTGCATTTCCAATAGCTAAAATTTGTACCATTGAAACGCGGAGGGCGTACCGTAGATTGACCTTCAAAAAGTATGGACGCTCCATCACGATCGTGATTGTTGTATGAAGGCGGCGGTGGAACGTTGTTGTTGTTGGATGCCATAGATGTAACTTTGCGCTCTGATACCAATTGTAAGGACCCTGTCTATGTGGAAAACACTAGAAGGAGTGGTTGAATAGTGTTTATGAAAATTTAAAAGGAATTCACGCCAAAAAAATGCAATCCAACAAATAATGCGGAAATAGAAATAAACCCAAATAAGAAACAATTGCAAACACAATTATGTTTCTAGGGTTCGGATTACCCAAGTCAACTCCCGACTTGTTCCCGGTAATCCTACGTCCCTTCCACCAGGATACCACCGGATACTCAAGTTAGAACCCTAACTTGAGGTTTCCTTAAAACCCATTTGTAGCAACCCTACAAGTGCAATCGAATACAATTGATGTCCTTGACTCCCACAACTTGGGAGCAAGCAAACCACTCTCACAACCGAGAGCAAATCTCAAATAACGAAAGTCATGAAATAATGAAAAACAACACTTACAATCACCTATGCCTTGAAGTAGAACTTGAAGGTGGAGGATGATGTGTGTTGAAGAACTCTCTTGGAAGAGAGGAGAAGCCCTTTCTCTTGACTGCACCAAATGCCTAGATGATCACTCTTTGGTTCTAGGTTGGAGAGCAAGAGAACAAGATTTGGAAATACTTAGGGCTTTGGATTTGAAAGCTTTGATCTTTGGAAATAAAAGCTTGAGAGATTTTGCAATGAATGAGTAACCTTCCAATGGAACAGTAGAAGCTCTATTTATAGATTTCTCAAATCCACAAAACAGTTTAGGCAAAAACCCAATTGGAATCCGTGAGAAAATCTCAACGGATAGAATCTGAACTCGCGACAGTCAACTGTTGAACAATCCACAGTCGACTGTTGCACAGTCAGCAAGGGTAGGTGAGAATTCATAACGGTAAGTTACCACGTGGACAGTCGACTGATGAAGCAAAGACAATCGACTGTTAAACCAACAGGCCACTGTACTTCCTTCGACAGGCGACTGGCCGAGAGATGGGTAAGTTAGACAAATACTGGAAATCTCACAAGTAACATGACAGACGACTGATGCAAGGAACACAGTCGACTGTTAATCAGAACAGGCGACTGTATATCCTTAAACAGACGACTGTCAAAAGCCTGAGAAATTTCCAGAGAGCTGAGTCAAAGAAATGACTCACAGACAGGCGACTGTTGCAGCATAGTCAGTCGACTGATCTAAGAGACAGTCGACTGTATATACAACATTAGTCGACTGGCCGTAAAAGTCAGATCAAACATAGTTAGGGCAAAGAATAAACAGGCGACTGATTTACAAAACACAGTCGACTGTCACAAGGACAGGTGCCTGTGTATCATTCACCAGTAGCCTGCGCGAGATAATCAGAGGAGGCCCAAAACTATTTTGTAAAAGTCTGTGCATAACAGGCGACTGTAGAACAAAATACAGTAGACTGTTTTTGAGACAGGCGACTGTAAACTGTTAAGCAGTCGACTGTTATAAACAATCCGTGCACAACCAATAGAGAAATGAATTGGAGTCAAAGGACAATTAATCTAATGGAGTCCTATGACTGGATGTAGATGTGTGTGAGTACTCCATCAAAGTTCTACTTCTAAGATACATACTAGAAGAGATACAAAAAATTACATTGACGAATAATCTCTTCTTTCCATCGTATGAGCTTGAAGTCTTCACGGAGCTTCAATCATTATCTACGATCAACCAATTCATGTTATTTGCCTTCAATGACGTTTGAGAGTCATCCAGTATAAGTAGATCTTCATAAATAGCTTAGGCAATGGATTAACTGCAAAATAGGGGATTAGTCACAAGTATTTATGTTTGCTCATCATTAACACCAAGTAGGAAGAAGTCCAATACTCAACAAGGTCGACTACGCTGCCAGCTGCCACGTCGCTCAAGTGGGAGGGATGAGTCGCATCCACAGCCTCCTTCCTCGACTTCTTGACTCGTTCTCTTTTTTCAACCTGAGCAGTGGCGGATGCCTCCAGACTCCGCTTATGGCACATGCCCTTGCTCGACGGCGGCTTCGATGACGCCTCCCTCGCCTTCCTCATCACCTCCTCCATGGACATGCTCATGGCCACTCCTGCAAAAAGAAGACAGATCAGGGTGAGTTTTTCAGATGTTGTTTGCAGTACACTGAGTACCTTCGAACCAGACATGTTGGGCGACCATCTCGTCTGTGACCAGGTCTTTGAAGACGCTATTCTCCATTGGGATCGCCTCCAGGATTTTGGCGTTCTCTAGGTCGCTCCCCTCTAGGGTAACATCGACATTCACTGCGGGATTCAGCGTCCCCCAGTTCGACCTCAAAGCCAGATCCGTCGGAGTCGAGACAAATGTGAATTTCTCCTTCAAGTCCCTCACTTTGCCTGGTAGCCCGAGGATGAGCGTCCTGCCCGTCCTTGAACTGACATAGTAATAGTCCTCTGTTTTCTTTGCCCTAAAGAAGTACAGAAAGAGCGGCAGCATCGGGCTTATTTTGTGGGCAGAGCAAAGCACGAGGAAGCCGACCATCGCGCTGATAGAGTTCGGCGTCAATTGGATGAGGGGAAGCTCGAGGAAGTGGAGGATGAGGAGAATCAATGGATGTAGCGGGAAGCAAAGCCCCAGGGCGAAGGTCGGGTAGTACACGCCAACGTCGTAGTCCCGTGGGGAGCAAACCTGCTCATTGGGTTCAGGGAGGCGGACTATGTAGGTGGCCGTATGTACTTAGCACGGATCTTTGGGATCTCGGAGGGCAGCAGCAGAGACATCTGGGCCAGGATTCCTGCGGGGACCGCAGCCGTGGTTCCATCACCGCCGGTGACCATGGTGACTTCGACGGCCTTGGCGGTCCACTTTGGCGCTTTCCCTTTTTAGGGTCCCTCATCAGCATCGACGATGAAGCAACGTCCTGTTCCACTGCCGTATCTCCCTCTGGCCATGACATTGACGGTATCTCCGATACCACCGGATCCGACTCGGTGGCGTCACCCCAGCCAATCTCCCCGAAGTGCTGTACGATGTGGACATTGGAAGAAGAAGAAGCTACGAGAGAAGCAGATGAAGACATCGCTGGAATCGAGAGTGTACCTGAAGAGGAATGAACAAAAGAAGCTCCGGCAAATGACGGCAATCGACGGCAGCTGCTCTCGACGATACAATGGGCGAAAATTTGAAGTTTCGAAAATTCTGGCAAGTCTTTCCCGCTCCCTCTCCAGCTTTACTTATGAGAAGAGGCAGGCGATCACCACCATCTGGCATGGGCCACGTGGCGAGATCCGAGCGGTGTTGAGTATTGGACTTCCCGGATTTGGTTTTGGATGATGAGCAAACATAAATAAATCGTGAACTAACACTTTGTGAGCGCAGTTATGGAGATCGTCGCCAAATTCACGTGAACATCCAAAGCGATGTCTCAAGACATCTCAAAGCACGTATTCATATGCCTAAAGCTTCGTTGAAGCTTTTGGACTAACTTTGAAGTCATGAAGATTCGACCGAAGCTTTTGAAGACGGTTTGTCTAGATTTATATTTAGTCTTCTAGCTTTGTTCTTTAGAATGTTAAGCCTTGAGTAGGTATTATCATTTGATCTTCATATCGCTCCTATCTTAGAGCTAGGATCTTAGTAGAAGTCCATTCAAACTTTTCCGAAGCATCGCACTTCGATTCGGGACTTCTTGTGAATGGTAGTTGGTTCAAGAAGAAGAACCAACCGACTAGATGTGATCTAGTCGGTCGGAAAAGCTTCTTGGACCGACTAGTTTGTTTCCTAAATTTCATGCACTTTACTGTTTACAGTTAGTCGGTCTACGTTGACTCACCGACCGACTAGTTTGTGAACTAGTCGGTCAGTGATGCTTCTGTGACCGACTAGTTGAGCTTTACCGTACATGCCTATTTTCTCCTGAGCTACTGTTTATCGTTAGTCGGTCTAAGAACGTTTGGTGACCGACTAGTTGATGAACTAGTCGGTCAACATTTGTTCTTGGACCGACTAAATCACTTTGTATTCAGACTAATTGTTTTCAACTCTTAGTCGGTCTAAGTTTACTGACCGACCGACTAGTTGATGAACTAGTCGGTCAGAAAGTCTTCTTGGACCGACTAGTTATCTAGGTCTGAAATTTCATCTGATCACTGTTCACACTTAGTCGGTTTATGTTGTCTCACCGACCGACTAGTTGATGAACTAGTCGGTCAGTGTTTGTTCTTTGACCGACTAGTTGCTTCAGATTTCCAACCGTTGGGATACGACCTAGCTCGATTTTTCTCATTGGTATAAATACCAAGCTGAGTTGTTTCTTCTAGGTTAAGAGCTTACATTAAGAAGCATTTTCAGATTGAAAGAGATAGAGTTTAAATCTCATTTCTAATGCTCTCTCCCTCACAAGAAATCATTCTCTCCCTCATTTGAGATCTAGAATCCATCTTGAGAGAACTTTGTTCTTGTTGAGCCATCCAAGCTATTGCTTGATTCAAGTCTCCTATTCATTCCTAGGCACCCATTGCTGCTCATATTGGTGGTGCTAGGTCTTGGTGACTTCTCCTTCCTCAAATCCCTCCTTGACCTAATTTGGTAAGAATACTCAAGGTATAAGGTTTGTGGTAAGTTGTTGTTTATTTCATATAAACTCATTTATTGCTATTGATTCTCTCGGTTGTGAGAGAAGGTTGTGATCCCGGGTTGTGGGATTCACTATTGCTATTGATTGTATGATTTGATCTTGTGAAGGTTTTTCACAAGGTATTCATAGTGGAAATCTTGGGTTAGGGTTTCTAACCTAAGTATCTAAAGGGGATCCGGGTGTTTTGGGACGTATGATCACCGGGAACAAGTCGGGGAGACTTGGGTGGATCCCAACCCATCATATCAATTGTTTGCATTGAATATTTGTTGTTGTCAATTTTAGCTTCCGCATTTATTGGTAGTAGTTTGCACGATAATTAGGAATTATACTCCTTGTTATTTTAAAGTACTATTCACCCCCCCCCCCTCTAGTACTTGTGCAGTAGCTTTCAGGGCATTACATTTGGTATCAGAGCCAAGTCTATAGCTATGTCTGCCAACGACAACAAGACCGTTCGTCCACCTTCCGACTATAGCACCTTCAGGAACCGTGAAGAAGCGTCTTCGGTGATAGAAGGACATTCCTCGACGAGGCATCCATTCTTCAACGGTACCAACTACGGGTACTGGTAATGCCGGATGGAAACGTTCCTCCGGAGTGCTTCACTATGGAGGGCCACGATGAAGGAATACGTCGAGCCCACCAAAGAGGATTTCGAGAAGTGGACTCCCGCGGAGATCGCCGCGGAGATAAGCAATGCCAAGGCAATGAACGCCTTGCAATGTGCTTTGGAGCCCGAGGATTTCAATAAGATATGCACATGTAAGAGTGCATATCAAATATGGAACTCCCTCCTCATATTGCATGAAGGGACAAGTAGGGTAAGAGACTCTAAACTCGTTGTAGTTAATAGAGATTACGAGTTGTTTCATATGCTACAGGGTGAGAAGATGAAGGAGTACTATGCTCTCTTCGTCGACATCACAAACGAGTTGGAGGCTCTCGGTAAAACCTACACCCAAAAGGAGAAAGTCTCGAAGATCATCGATAGACTTCCTTCTAGTTGGGAGAAACGGACCTTCGCCATCAAGGAAGGTAATGACATGAAAACCTATACCGTTGTTCAACTAATGGGTACCTTAATGTCGTACGAGGTACGCAAAGATATCAAGTTGAAGTTGCAGGACAAGATGAAGTCCTACCTAAAGCAAGACGAGCCAAAGAAAAAGGCTATTGCTTTCAAGGCCGCTCCATCAACTTCCACCTCAACCGATGATGAGAACTCGGAAGACGAGTTGGACTTGGAGTCCATGGCACTCATGGCCAAGAAGTTCAACCGGTTCTTCCGGAAAGGTAACTTCAAAAACAAATCGAAGTTCAATTCTTCTAACGCATCCTCTCCTTTGTGTTTCAAATGCAACAAGCCAGGACACATGAAAGCGGAGTGTCCTCTAAACAAGCAAAAGGAGAAGTGGAAGGCGCCAAAGTTCGATAAGTCCAAGAAGTACAAGAAAGGGTACAAAAAGGGACTTGTCGGAGCAACATTCACCGACTCCGAGGATTCCTCAAGCGGAGAGTCGGACGATGAGCAAGTGGAGCAAGCGCACATGTGCTTCATGGTGAGAGAGGAGCATGATCAAAGATCCTCCTCCTCCGATGATAGCGACAACGAAGGCGAAGAGGTAACCATGGATGACCTTATAAATGCTAATGAGCAATTATGGACTAAATACTCTAAGTTAGTAAATATGTATACTAAAGTAAAAGATGATTTAGCTAGCATCCAAACCTCGCCTAAAACTATCATCACCAACAACGACACCGTTGTTGAAGAGTTGAGGAATGAGATTGTAAATCTCAAGTCTCAACTTGAACATGTTAGCATTGAAGATTCGGAGGATCACAAGATAGCGGATTTGATTTCTCAAAACTCGACTTTGAGTATTGAGAATGAAAATCTCAAATCTCGTGTTTATGTGCTCACATCGCAAGTATCCACTTTGGATGCTTCTATGCGTTCTCTTAACAAGAAGTATGAGTGTACATTGGGCCGAATCAATGAATTCAATAAGGGTAAGGGCCATTTGGATAATATCCTAAATGACTTACTTCCGGCCAAACACCACATTGGCTTGGGGTATAAGTTGGGAAATTCATCCAAGTCGGCCACTACCTTTGTTAGGCCAACTTCCGATGCTTCGACGAGTGGTAGCAAACACTCTATTGGTAGTTCATCTACCAATGGTGCTTCCACCTCGTCCACGCCGTATTTTAAAAAGAAACCCACTTTGGGTGGACCTCCAAAGAAGGGCCATGCCTACATGTACACCAATACCATGCCACGTAGGAACACACGTCCTACTCCACCGGCTCACACATATGATGATTTCTATGCACCGCATCCACGGGCACGTGCACACCATGTGAGACACCCTCATGCATGTGTTCCTCCACATGCATATGTTCACCCACCTCATCATATGAATAATTATCGTCGTGCACCATTTCATCATGTTCCTTATGCCTATCCACAACATGCATCACGTAGAAATCAACGTCGCATGCATGCACCCAATAGGATGAGGGATCCCAAGATTTTCACTATTTGGAGCCCAAAGGACACAAGCATGGATGAAAAACAAGTTTATATGAATGCTTATTTTTCGGATGTTGTGCATAGTAGTAATTATGTGGGGAAGTCTAAGTCCAATTGGACTTGGCTTCCAAAGGTCTAATCTTTAGGACCCAATGACCTTGGGTACCGTGATACGATATTTCATATCTATAGGTACTCAAGAAAAAGGAACGGAGCAAAAAATTTAAATTTAGCTCCAAGAGAAATTGGATACTCGATAGCGGGTGTTCAAAACACATGACGGGTGACGCTCAATTGCTCTCCGGAGTGGTGCCCATCGCAAATGGGAACCGGGTAGTCTTTGGAGGCAACGAGAGCGGAACCATCATTGGTGTTGGTAAAGTGGGTAATCCTTCTAAACCCCTAATATGTGATGTTTACCTTGTTAAAGGATTAAACTACAATCTTATTTCAATAAGCCAACTTTGTGACGAAGGTTACAAAGTTAACTTTGCGAAAGGAATGTGCCATATTTTAAGAAAAGATAATAATGAATTATTGTTTTTCGGCACACGCCATAAGTATATATATATACTAGATCTTCCAAGATCACATGAACAATGTCTTATTTCCAACACAAGTGAACAACACTTATGGCATCGACGTTTTGGTCATGTGAACTTTGGAACACTTTTTAAGCTTTCCAAGTTAAACTCTATTAGAGGCTTCCCTAAGCTTGTCTTTCAAAAGAAAAGCTTTTGTGACTCGTGTCAACGAGGCAAGCTTCCAAAATCTTCATTTAAACCTAAGAAAAGCATTTCTTCTAAGCAGCCTCTAGAGCTATTACATCTAGATTTATTTGGGTCAACTAGAGTTGCTTCATTAGGTAATGTTAGATATGGACTTGTCATCGTTGATGACTTTTCTAGGGTTACTTGGGTATTTTCATTATGTAATAAAAATGAAGCTTTTGAAAACTTCATAATTTTTGTTAAGAAAGTACAAAATCTCATTGGAACCACCATTGTCACTATTCGTAGTGATCATGGAGGGGAATTTGAGAATGAGTCTTTTGAGACATTTTGTGATGAAGTTGGTATTACACACACCTTCTCTTTCCCTCGTGCACCTCCTCAAAATGGTGTAGTTGAGAGAAAGAATAGGACGCTAGTGGAGTGTGCTCGCACGATGCTTGATGATAGCTAACTTGGCCATCAATTTTGGGTGGAAGCAGTACACACCGCTTGCTATGTGTTTAATAGAATACTTTTGAGGCCCGGCACTAAACAAACTTGTTATGAATTGTTGTTTGGTAGGTTGGCTCAAGTTAAACATTTTCGTGTTTTTGGTTCAAAATGTTTTATTAAGAACACGTATGGTAGCTTGGACAAATTCGATCCAAGATCCGATGAGGGGATTTTTGTTGGATATTCATCGCGTAGCAAAGCCTACCAGATATACAATAAACGAACCTCAACGATCGAGGAATCTCTTCATGTTTCATTTAATGAAGGATTTGTTCCAACTAGAATTACTAATGATGATGACTCCATGGATGTCTTATGTGATTCAATTGGTAATTCTAACGCTATTGATTCTATTGATTCTATTGAGACTAACCCTTCTAATGAAGTTGTTGAGAATGTTCCTAGTGATCAAGGTATTCCCAAACAGCTTCATACCGTTCGTGACCATCCTCATGAGCAAGTCATTGGCAATATCCATGATAGTGTCAAGACGAGATCGCAAGTGAACTACTTCACTCATTGTGCCTTTGCCTCCTCGATAGAGCCAAAGAATGTTAATGAAGCGTGCGAAGATGGTGCTTTGGATCTTAGCCATGGAGGAGGAACTCATTCAATTCGAGAGGAATGAGGTTTGGGAGCTTGTTCCATTGCCATCGAAGAACCACACCGTCATAGGGACAAAGTGGATCTTCAAGAACAAAACCGATGAAAACCAAATCGTCGTCCGAAACAAAGCTCGGTTAGTTGCTCAAGGCTACCGTCAAGAGGAAGGTATTGATTTTGAAGAATCCTTCGCTCCGGTAGCTAGATTAGAATCAATTAGATTATTATTGTCTTTTGCATGCCATAAAAATTTCAAACTATTTCAAATGGATGTAAAAAGTGCATTTTTAAACAGAGATGTCGTTGAGGAAGTTTATGTTTCTCAACCTCCGGGCTTTATTAATGAAAAATTTCCAAATCATGTTTTTAAACTAAAGAAAGCACTTTAAGGTTTGAGACAAGCTCCTCGAGCTTGGTATGATCGCCTAAAGAATTTTCTTTTGGATTTGAATTTTAAAATGGGAGAAGCCGATTCTACACTTTTTGTTAAGCATTCGAATAATGATATACTTTTAGTTCAAATTTATGTTGATGATATCATTTTCGGTGCTACTAACTTCGCTCTTTGCGAAGAGTTTTCTAATGTGATGAAGGATCAATTTGAGATGAGCCACATGGGTGAGCTCAAGTATTTCTTAGGTCTCCAAATTCGCCAAATGGACGATGCAATCTTCATCTACCAAACGAAGTATACGGTGGAGTTGCTTAAGCGATTTGGAATGGAGAATGCCTCCGGAAAGAAGACTCCAATGAGCACGACTACGCATCTTGATAAGGATACGAGCGGTAAGGATGTAGACATTCGTCTATATCGAGGTATGATTGGTAGTTTACTATATCTTACCGCAAGTAGGCCCGACATTATGTTTGCCGTATGCGTATGTGCTCGTTATCAGTCTCAACCTAAGGAGTCACACTTAGTAGCGGTAAAATGTATTTTCCGTTATTTAAGTTATACACTTGATTTTGGATTACTTTATCCAAAATCTAGCACATATGAGTTAATCTCATATAGTGACGCAGATTATGTGGGATGCAAATCCGACAGGAAAAGTACTAGTGGCACTTGCCATTTTATAGGAAATTCTCTTGTCTCTTGGTTTTCCAAGAAGCAGAATTCCGTATCACTTTCAACCACCGAGGCGGAATACATTACCGCCGGTGCCGCGTGTGCTCAAGTTCTTTGGATGAGACACACACTTAAAGACTTTGGTATAAACTGTGATACTTGCCCTATCATGGTGGACAACCAAAGTGCAATTTGTCTCTCCAAGAACCCGGTACACCATTCCGATTCGAAACACATAGATGTCCGACACCATTTCTTAAATGATCATGTTGCTAAAAAGGACATCATATTAGTGTACGTTGAAACCCAGAAGCAAATCGCCGATATTTTCACGAAACCCCTAAAGGAAGACTCCTTTGTGCGGTTACGTCGAGAATTGGGGATTATGGGTGAATCCGAGATATAGGATTCATTTTTATTCAATAATCTTGCATGCTATTCTATTTCGCTATATTTGTTCATGCTAGACTTATTGGATTTTGTTTTCGGGATTTTTGTGAATTTTTGGAATTTATGCTCAAATTTACTTTTGAACGTCGTATTTAAGTTTTTCGATGATTAATGGGGTAGTATGATGATTTTTGAGAGTTGAACGATGTTTCGTCTAAGTGCGATTGGGAGAGTACTCAAAATTTCGTATTCTAAAATTTTTGGACTCATCTAGTCGGTTTCAGTTCATCAACCAACCGACTAGATGCATATCTAGTCGGTCAGCTAATGAACTCAGACCGACTAGTTCAAGCTTATAATTTTCCTTTGCTACTGACTTCATTTAGTCGGTCCACGTTCACTTACCGACCGACTAGAATGAAAACTAGTCGGTCAGTACTTGAACTTTGACCGACTAACTCTAGCCCTAAAAACTTTGACTGGCTGTTGTTTCCATTTAGTCGGTTCAAGCTCATTGACCGACCGACTAGATCGTCATCTAGTCGGTCAATGCTTGAACTGTGACCGACTAAGTGCTCAGGGACAGTCGTGTCTTTTCGAATTCCGATCGATTAATACTCTCTTTCAATCGACTATTCTCATTGTTAGTCGGTTTCTCTCCAGCTAAAACCCCTGACCCCGTTCAGCCCCTTCGACTTCCGATCGATCTCCGGCCATTCCACCGTCCGATCGTCGTTTTCCGACCATCAACCGCCGTCGATCTTCCTCCTAGGGTATCCCTCCTCTCCTCTCTTGCATCTAGGGCTTCGATCTAGGTCTATTTTCGCCTATTTCTCATTTTCGCATCTAGGGTTTATACTTAGGGCTGTTTGATTTCGATTTTCGTTTTCTTGCGTTGCTTGATCTCATTTTGTCACACTTATGGCAAAGACGAGAATACCGATCACTCCATCTGACCCATCCCATATGACTGTTGAGCCACACTCTAGGGATCCATCGAAACCCAAACGCCGATCTAAAACAACCCAACCTTCATCGTCTTCGCCTCCTCTGAAGAAGCAGAGGACGGCGACCGCCAAACCCAGTAGACGTTCTCAGTCTAGGAAGCCTATACTCCATACCCCCACTACAACTTCAGATTCAGACACTGAGTTTAGACCTGAGACTTAGCCTGGCCGTAAGGAACCCACTCCTCCACTTCGTTCTAAGACTCGACAGCCTAAGGGAAAGGCGCCGATGCCTGCAGGTGGTGTCGATATATCGTTATGTCGCGACGACCCTTTTTGTCTCGCGGCTTACAACCGTATCGAGCACTGCCCGCTGTTGTTGGAGCACTTTGTTCAGTTTTCCGACTTCCTTGGCTTAGCAGATCTTCTATCCTATAGTGGGCTCCTAGACTACCTTCGCTTTGACCCTAAGGCGAACCCTCGACCCTATCCTCGCCTGGTCAAACTTTTCTATGCAAATCGTACCCGGGGTCAGTACGATGAGACCCACACCATCGAGACTACTGTCTTGGGGACTCCTATAGTCCTCACGGCAGAAATCTTGGGGGAGTTGCTTGGTTGTTCGTCGTCTGGTCTCCTCCCGTCTGATATTTCTGTTGATGATATCTCCTCTTTAGATCAGTCTATTCTCGCCGATATCTTCCATGTGATCCCTCCAGCTTTCATAGGTGTCCCATCGAAGTCATTCAAGCCGAATGCTTGGGTGCTCAATCTTATCCTGAAGTCGTGCTTACTTCCAAAGTACGGCTCATCTTCTCTGCCATCCCAGCCTTTCCTAAAGTTGATTTGCGCTCTCTTCTTGGGTTGCGAGATTAACTGGGCTCGCATTATACTCGATAAGATTGACTCTTTCAAGTGTATTCGCAAGTCCACGAAATCTGTGCATATCCCTTATCCTTGTCTGTTGACTTTGGTGTTTCGTCATTTCCACGTGCCTTTGCCTCCTGACGATGAGTGTCCACTTGGTCCTCCCCTGAACGCGACGGTCGTCAAGAAATCTCTTGCGGCACTCCGTCACGTGCAGAGGACGACTCCTTCAGCTTCTCAGGGCACCTCTTTTGCTGCTGCTGCTCCTAGACCTCCCACCACACTTGATGATCTCGATCGTTCTGTTCGTCGTCTCGAGTCTCGGTATGCTCGTACCGAGGAGATTTTGTGTCGTATTGCTCGTGTTATTGGTGTTGAGGTCCCTCCTCCAGTTTCTGAGGATGAGGAGATGGATGATGAGGAGCTCGATGAGCTCGTTGATTCTCTTGCTCGTGGCGCTGA
>CM061139.1:134774964-135002199 GCA_030789695.1 Scilla litardierei
ATGAAAATGATGGTTAGTTCCATGACGGGATTGCTATCATTTTTACCATACTATAAGCAATGAATCTAACCGCAATACACTTCAATATTTTAGACCACATTTTGTATTATCCCTAATGCGACCAAAACATAAATTACCATATAATCAAGATTAATCTACTATAATGAGAATGATTATCACTAATTTGATATGATAGCTCCCTAACAAACAGCAAGTATAGTAGGTTTCCAACATATCATTGTATAAAGAGTACACTTGAAACAGCAATGAAGATGAAAACAACATGCCCTAAGAAACAATTGGGTATGTTTCATTGCATAAAATTAAGATATAAATGCTACTACCATTTTACCTGAAGATAGAAAGGAAATCATTATGTTTACACCCACATTGCATAAAAACTATAGTTTGTAGTAGAAATTCCTAGTATCAAATGAATCTAGCAGAAAACAAATTATCCTATGTGAAGATGGATACGTTCTAAACAAAATAACATTAACAAAGTAGCTTGCCATTCAAAACAACAATGGTCATCCGAACTCACTGGATTAATATAGAGAATGCATTCCAAGATACCAGCATTTTGGTCAAGATAACATAAACCTTCTTCATAAAATTTCTGAAATCTGTAGAAAGAACAAGAGGTTAGTTAACTTTGTCAGATTAGGGCTATAAAGCAACTCAAAGGGTTATAAAAACTCACATTGATGGGCATCTCAGCAATGGCAAGGCCACTGCTCTCCTCAATGCCTTTGAGGGCCACCACTTCGCCACCAACAACCATGTTGATGACAACTCCATCTGCAGAACACCATCAACATCCTATATTTCCCTTAATGTGTAAAACAATCAAATAAAGCACATGAGAATACAAGGGAATGCCAAAAGAGACCTGAGGCCAAACAGGTTGACATGCGCCTCAAGTATGTTTCCTGCAAGCAGCTAGCATATCAGCAAATAAGCTTCTCGCGGCATAACTGAATCAAGTAAGTCTCTTTCATTCTTTTTAGTTTCATTTTTTACATTTTTTTTCTTTTCCGTGTTTGGGTTAAAAGATGTAAAACAGTCCCTGCTTTCAGGGAGTGAACAAGCGAAAGTACATTCCCAAAAAAGATTTTGTGCAATAAAAATTACATGATTTTGTTGGAAGCACAAGCTTAGAAACGTCCCCAATACATGGTGAATAAAAAATAATTGTTGCTCATGTCATGATTATGTTAGGAACCAACCAAAGATAGGATTTTTATAGCAAAATAATAAAGAAGAACAAGATAATTGGGCACAAAAGAGGTGTGCCCTCCTCCCAAGACGCCTAGAGGACGTCCGCACTCGTCTAGATCTAGAACTACTCCTAATGGACGCTCAATAGAATTCTCTCCAATATTAAGCATGAATACAAATGACGGCTAGCCCTAGTTTAAATAGAAAAACCCTCCTTGTTGTGCGCAAAGTAATTTCTCCATGACTTGTTGTGCGCAAAGTAATTTCTCCATGACTTGTTGTGCGCAAAGTAATTTCCTCCCCTCTTTAGCAGCGCATGGATCTAACATTACTCCGCCCCTGAAAATCCACCTTGTCCTCAAGGTGGTGCATGGAGTGTGTGTGCCATCCATTCCACGTATTGCATGTCTCCTCCCGGATCGAAAGGATGAGATTGGTCTCCACCACCTTCATCAACGCTCAGACGGAAGCCACGGTCGCCACCAGTCAGATCTGAAGGCCCTCTATGCCCAAAACTGAGATGTTGGCGCTCTGAAGGACTTTGAACTGAGAACCAATGGCATCGGGGCCCACGTCGTCCTTCCGGAAGCTCAAATGCTCGCTGTTTTAGGCCCAGAAAGTTGAAAAATCGCTGTCCGCTACATCGGAGGGTCTGTCGTCGATGCTGAAGGGGCTGCCGGGCCTTGCAGGGCCACGGCAGGAGTTTGCACGGGCTCCTGGGCCCCTGCCGGGCCCTGCAGGGGCCTGCAGGGGCTCCTGGGCCCCCGCCGGGCCCTGCAGGGCCCCTACAGGGGCCTGCAGGGGCTCATGCGCCCCTGCAGGGGCCTGCAGGTCCCCTGCAGGCCCCTGCAGGGCCCCTGCAGGGGCCTGCAGGGGCTCCTGCGCCCCTGCAGGGGCCTGCCGGGCCCCTGCCGGGCCCTGCAGGGGCCTGCCGGGCCCCTGCCGGGCCCTGCAGGGGCTGCTGTGACCCCTGCAGAATTTCTGCAGGGCGGCCAGCCCCTGCAGAAATTCTGCAGATGGCGTGTCCGCCTTCTTGAGATGACGGCTAGGGTTTTCTCGTCTTGGGGGTTCGTCTTCCGCCGCCGTCTTCAGATCTGATTTTTCGCCGCCCTCAGATTCAGATCCGAAAGTTTCAGATCTAAAAAATTTCTCGTCTTCCGCCGTCACCTTCAGATCTGGATCTGAAAATTTCAGATCTGAATCTGAAAATTTCAGATCTGAAATTTGTAGATCTGGGCTTTTCTCCTCCAAAGGTGTCGCCTTTGACGTCGATTTAGGGTTTCCTTCATCTTGTGTAATAGCCGCCAAGAGAGAGAAGATCTTTGCAAATTGTTCGTCGCGCTTCGCTTGATTTGCCGTTAATTGGTCGATAGATGTCGTCAATTTCTTTACGGCCTCCTCGTTCCTCGTCAACGATCTCTTTATCCCCTCGATCTCGCCGTTGAACTTATCCTCCAAAACTTCAATTTTTTTGGTGGTAGCCGCCTCCATGGATGCCAAGATCGTCGCTTTGATACCAAATTGTTAGGAACCAACCAAAGATAGGATTTTTATAGCAAAATAATAAAGAAGAACAAGATAATTGGGCACAAAAGAGGTGTGCCCTCCTCCCAAGACGCCTAGAGGACGTCCGCACTCGTCTAGATCTAGAACTACTCCTAATGGACGCTCAATAGAATTCTCTCCAATATTAAGCATGAATACAAATGACGGCTAGCCCTAGTTTAAATAGAAAAACCCTCCTTGTTGTGCGCAAAGTAATTTCTCCATGACTTGTTGTGCGCAAAGTAATTTCCTCCCCTCTTTAGCCGCGCATGGATCTAACAGATTACATAGATGTGCCTAAGAACTATCAACAGTTTTAGGTAAATGGCAGCTTGTGACCAATCAAATGCCCTAGGTGAATGAGTTGATGCCCCAGAAAGTGAGTCATGGTACCTAATGTCCAATTTCTGTCAAATAAAATTTTGTGCTGGTCTAAGAACCAACACATGCGCGATCACCCTCTCTCATCCACTTGAGACTATCAATTTTTAGGAATAGATCCTGAACTTCTTTCACATCATTTTTTAATTTATTTTTTACGCTATATATCTCCAAACGCAACAAATAATTGCTAAAATTGTTTAGCAACCATGTGACTGCAGCCACAACGTTGCAGACTACTCTAAGATGATTAATAACGCTCATCCTCTCCATGTATATTCTACAAGGATTGCCCAACATTGAATCCCTTGATTTTCACTGTATAAAGATGATCTTATGTTCCCACTTAATAAAGGAGCATTTAAAAGCAAGTGATTCATGGGAAGTCTGTTTACATCACACTTAACATACGAATTGTCATGTTGCCATTTTTATTGGGAGATCATCTGTTGAACCGATGGCATTCTTTAACGTCAAACATTCAGAAATTTATTAAGTTTCAAAGCTGTGCTACTTCAATATTCATGCATGGTCAACTATAAGTGACATGCTTCCCTGATGATTAGAAACTTGTATGGTGAAATCACACATTGATCTTCATCCTTGTCAAATGATCTAAACCATAGGTAACCCCAAATATAACTGTCAGTGTTCCGCCTCTTCAAGGGTCATACATAAGTGCTTAACTAATCAACAAATTTGTAGGAACCCTTGGTTGAGAGTTTCACACCATAAAAAATATAAGAAAGAAAAAGTACTGCCCATACTATTAGTTAACAAAACACTGCTAGTTATAGCATGGAAACTTGATGTTCAAATGACAACAACAGATTAAACTAAAAATATAGCATGGGAACTTGATGTCTCCATCCACTTGAAAGTGTCAAAATTAGCTTGATTGTAGCATCTGGACTGTAGTTGTAAATGAGATGATCTCCACTGAAAACAAGTTAAAGGAACTGGCATGGGAGCAGTTATGCATAGATATAACCATATTCCTTCTCAATAAAAGAAATAATCCCAGTTCTTGAAACATGTGCTTTTATTCCTGGCTCTTCAAAAGAATTCATATATTACCATAATACACTCGTTAAGAACTGAGCACACATATGTGTGAATATGGAGTTATAAGAGATATCGCACAGTTTTATAGGATGACTAATCTCATAGAAATTCTTTCGAGTATCATGTGTCACTTCCAGTATCATACTAGTCATATAAATAACATATACCGATCCAGTTAATTCAGACGCAAAGCCGACTCTCACGCATCCCCCAGGAACAAAAAGGAGGTAACTGGAAAGTTGCAAAATATCGCCCTAACAAGGCAGCAAAACAAAAAGCAAAACAGAATCTTAAAAGAAGAAAGGAACTGTGATCAAGCCACATTAGAAGCTTGCAGTTGCATGTGAATAACATTTACCTATCAGATTTGCCTTACAGTTTTACATTATGTCCACTATTCGCATACAGCAATTTTCAGAGGTATCACGTTGTTTCCTAGGATTTCCAATCTCATAGTTATTTGGAGTATCACTTCCCTTGCTTGCCATCTCCACTAGGAAATTAGTTATACATAAATCATATGAACAATCAAGCGCATCTCGGGGAGCATACCCCACTGAACAAAAAGGAATGCAAGTGAAAAGTAATAAAGTATTACACAAGCAAGGAACTAAAAGTGAAAAATAAACTAGAAACTAAACAAACTAGAGTGAGGACAAATTAGAAATTTGCATTTGCATGTGAATGACATTCACTCCAGCCCTATTGTCCTGTATGATAGAAGGAATGTTAAACAATTCACTAAGAAGTAAGAAAACACAAAAAAAAATTAGGGGTATTTAAATGCACCTTCTTTGTTGGTAGCTCATAATTTATTAAAACACGAGCAGATATAGGTGCCTCTCCTGAACCAACCAAAGGCAGACATGCATCTGTTACAACTATCATAGAGGACTTGTGTTCTGCATTGACAGGTTCAGTGAGATCAACAGGTTGAACGCTGATGTTCTGATTCCACTCTGAAGTTGATTGACGAAACTTTTCTAGTATTGATGCACGTTCAACTTCAGCCAGGTCACTATACTGCAGTTCTAAAGAAAACAATAAGTTGTAATTGCCGATAGTAAAAAAATCATGTAAGAGCATGCAACTCAAATAGACATTATACAATGGAATGTACAACTGTATTTAATAAGTGCACCAACAAAGAATAAGAACCTTTAACCACTGGAGAAGCTTGGTAGTTCCAGAAAAATGGTCACAGGAGTCATAAAAGACCACTGCTTAAAACCATGTTCAGAAAACCAATGTCTCGAGAGTTAGTATATGAAATATAGCAAAACAAACGAAATATTTTGGTAAGAAACCCACATCCACCCTTCTTGTGGCAGACATGCTTTACCATCATCCCAGTCCCTAATACCCTATTTTACGGATTCCCTTGTACCCTCTTTTTCCCTTCTTAAATCAAAACTAATCCCAAAATAGAAGAAATAGAAACAGAAAAAAGAACTACTTCTACTCTTTTACTGCTCCATCCCCCAGCTAAAAAACAAAAAGAAGACCAAAAAAGAAGAAAAAGATAAAGAAAAAAAGAAAGCAAACAAACACAAAAACAAAAAGAACCAAAAAATACAAAAAATCCTTCTCCATCCTTAGGGCTTCAATTCAAAACCAAATGAAAAAAAACCTAAACCCAATATTCTTCTCCACTTCTTCTTCAACCCCTTTCTCTTTATTTTGCCACGGATTGGATTGACAATAAGTTCTTTATGACAAGATCACAATTCCTCCACTAAACATATGAAAGGTGGCTTAGAATTTTATTTATTTAAGAAAAAGAAAGGAAATAATCCCAAATCTTCTATTAAGCATGGAATGATTGCTAACTTTCATTTGTTTTTCATTTCTAATCATGGGCAACTGCATGGATTTGATGGACGATTGGGGTGTTATCAGAAAGAAAGTCGCAATGATTTTTGATTCTTTGTTTTTTTGAAAGGAACTGTTTCTTTCAAAAACAGATATCCACATATATGCATACAACTTGCAGTGCAAACATGCGGTCCACATCATGCATCGGTTTTAAATGGTGCCTCTGGATGTTGATCAGATACTGGGTTATGAGGTCATGTGCTTTTATTAGTAAGCTTAGTGGATTTGGAACTTCGGGCATTAAAACCAGCATCCAAATAAGTCCTACTGATGGGTTGCTTAACAGATGGACAGCTCATTGCCAGTTGCCATCTCTTGGTTATTCCTACTTCCCCTCTTCTAATCCATTTTAGCAATAGCGCTGATTAGGCAGTGGACATTGGCAAGACAAACAGCAGCATGATGCAAGCAACATCTGTATGTGCTAGGGGGCATAGGCAATTGGAGGTGAGATGGGGATAGTTATCTAATTCTCAAATTCTATTTGGAACAAACTGACAGTACAATAAAGGGTTAAATAGGGTTAAAAGTTATGTTCTACTGAGTTACCCCCTGAATGGAGCAATAACTTTTTCTTCGAATTTGATTTTTCGTTTTCTATTTTAATCTTTATTGTCGCAAAAACTTCTGGTAAATTGTAAAGTTTAAATTTTAGGCTGATTTAGTGTAAGGTTAATTTGAAAATTTGGAGGCCAACTATATTGATTATTTATAGTCCCGACTATGATCGTATGCTTGATGATAATCGATACTTAACCTTTGGAACAATGCCTTTTGGCATCATTTCTTATAATGCCAATATTTATTCAATATAATTATGTTTTAGTGTTGCAGATACTTTATTAAGTTGCATATTCATAGTATACGTGATTTGCAAATTGTTACTGAAGATTGAGTTATAAATTTCTTTAAATCAAAAAATCAATTTATTTAACTTATTTGCCCTACACAGTGAATACGTATCTGTTGTTTTTTATGAACTTGTGAATCAGTATCATATCGGATACTCGAACCCATGTCTCAGTCCATGGTTCCTTTTATGAAACATTTATCTTTTAAAAAAACTGAACTCTCTACTGTCCTATGAAAAAAATGTGTCTTTCATTCGAATTATGTACCTTTTCCTGGTTTGCTTTTACTTTGTTGAATGTATAGCTTTAGATTATTTATGTCTAATTATATTATAGAAGACAAGAGGACGTAAAGAAAAGACATAGGAAAAGCTTGCCTTTTATATAAACCTACCTTTTTATGCAAATGCCCTAGCTTTATATGTAACTAGTTCATTTTTTTATTGTCAATTGTTTGTCTTTTCTTCACAACTTTTTGTTTTAATTCATAAATTGTGTATCATTAGCTATTTGTGTCAATTATATTTACGCAATGTCAAGAATTTTCGTGTTTATGCTATTACCATAGAGAAAGGTGGTTGGCTGATTAATCCCCGTCCAGCATCCATCAATCTGTAAATAAAAAGAAAGTTGGGAAACTGAAAGTGAGCATGACCAGAATAGAAGAGAAGATATTTCTCAGAAGAGGAGTTAATTGTGAACTATTGGCCTTTAATTGTAAAATGCTTCTTTAAGTATGAACTTTATCTACTTTTATTTATAAAGTTTTACATCTAAATTGTGTTCTTTAGTTTGTAAACTGCTTACAATTATATGTAAAATATCTATGTTGTCATATACTTGTATTTCTGTAAAATGTACCCCTTACATGTAAGCTACCAGCCTTTATTACTAAGATGTCCACATTTATATGTAGACTATCAGCCTATATTGTATATTGTCTTCATCTAATAAGTAACTCTGTTTTTTTAGCAAACCACCTACATTTGCGTAACAGTTATGTGCTAGCATACATAAACAATCTTACTTAAAAGATATAAAGAATCTATTTATATTTGTATAAAGTTTATCTTTTGGAAAATCTACTAGACATGAAAATGTATCTACTAATATTATATCTTTAGTCATAAATGACCAACCCTTCCAATCAAATTGTCTATTTTAATATATCTTGTTGTCAAGGTGTCCTGAAGATGAAATAAAACACAAACATAAGCAGTGGAAAAGATAAAATTCATTTAATAATTAGAGGATACAACTTGGTAAATCAATAATTTAACTGGCAATAGAGGTAGATAATAAAACATAAAGGTGATGGAAGTTGATTTTAAATATGTATACCATCTTTTTGTAATAAAAAAAAGAGAAGTATGCTATCTTAAATAACAAAGAAGTGTCAATTGTGCTAGTTTGAACTTTCTCATGCAGTATTTTGTTTATTTTCAAATTTGACTTAATGCAAAATTTCATTTCATCTCAACTTAATTCCTACGTTTCAAATATATATGTTGATACTGTAATCCTGAAACTCTGTTTTCCAACACCAGTGGAGATTTTATCATTTGTAAGTCGTTTTATGAAAAATATCAAGTTCCTAAATTGGATTTATTTCTTTCATATAGGATTTCAGTTTGGGGATAGTAAACACAAGATGTTGCACACATTAATCAAGAATAATTTTTGAATATACTTGGAGGATTAGTGGGATTGCACTATTGTATTTAAAGCTAACATTCTTCAAATGCATATTCTTGGCTTATAAATAGAGCGTAATTCCAAGCTCTGCGGAGAAGAAGAAATCTTCTCCCCCACTCATTTTGTCCCGCAATCATTGATAATTTCGCTATACAATTCAGGCTATCTAAACAGCTATGCAGGCTAAAAGACTAGACTGCTCATACGTTGCTCAGTGCCATTGTACTGCTACGATTCTGATGTCTCAGAGTTGGTGAAATCAGTTTTCCAAGACTGTTAGAAATCTTGAACCAAATATCTGAGAAGACAATTAATTATAATTTAATACATACAACATTAAAAAACTAAAGAAGTCTAGACTAGTTAGCCTGTGGCAGTAGGGCAGGTATGCTCTGATCTACAAGAATTGATTTCAGCCCTTGAGATATCAAAATCATAGTGATACAATAACCCCGATTAGTCGATAGTCGGTATGGACCGGTGCAAGAGCAACCAAGCCAAATAATATAACTAAAACGATTGAGAATTTAAAAAAGAATGAGGGGGAAATGAGATTTCTTTATCGCCACAGAGTTTGGATTTCTCTATTTATGGACCAAAAATAAGAAAATAGAGGATTATAACTTTAAACGTCATAATTTTACCCCACGTATCTCCCAATTACACCACTTATCATTAGTGATTAACATGTGTAACATTTTGCCTTTAATCTCCAAAACCAAAATACTAAATTAAAGAATAATGCCCATTTAGATACTCGATTTTTTATAATAGCATTTAAAAATGAAAAATCCTAGCAATCACCCCAAAAAATTGAGTGTTGAGACAAGAAAAATAAAGATAAAAAAATTCATTCATTCATTCATTCATTCATTCATTCATATATTGGTTGACCTACTATTAAATGTGAATTCAGCCTTTTCAAGTTGAATTTAAGCGTGGGGACATTTCATTGCAACTTTGACGGGCACAATGGATGATGCCTTGAATTAGACCCTATAAGTATTGACAAAAGAACACACAACATGAGGGATTCATTGGACCAAGTGGGTTGAAGAATTAATGACAATGCTTGCAAGCATCCTCGGAGAGTTACTGAGGGTAGCTCCAATGAGTGATTCATTATGCCAAGCAGTTAGAAGAATTAATGACAGTGCCTGCAAGCATCCTCACGAGAAAAACCAGGGATAGCTCCTACGAGAAAAATTCAGTATGTTGAGTGGGTTGCCGAATCAGTGACGGTGCTTGCAAGAACCTTCAAAAGAGTAACTAATGATAGCACCATATCTTACAACCACGGACTACATAATTTCCCTCACTAAATAAGTCCTTAAAAGGTACATGTGACCAAAAATGCTACCTCCCACTATACATGCACTTGTTAAAAGTATAAGGTCAACCTATCCAATCACAACATGTGACCATTGCCACCTTTAACACCCACTTAACCTATATATTTATATTGTTTACATTATATATCCTTCACTAAGAACTACGTGGGCTAAATATTACCGAAAATTATTGAGTATCGGTAAGGAATAATTAGATGTATGTCATAATAAAGTCAAGCTATATTGACCAACAATTCAAATCATCCAACAACAAAGAACTCTATTAAAGAACTGTCAATAAAAGTAAATAGATGGAAATGTTATGAATCAACTCCTGGGGGAGTAACCCCCAGCCCTTTATTTATAGGCAGTATAGGAGAGTTACAAGATAAGATACATAGATATGGGCATATCTCTAAGATACCCACAATTCCAACCAACTTTGGTTCATATCCATTCACAACACTCCCCATTATCCAGACATAGATGTGGACTCTGCTCATGAATGCTTCAGGATTCTTAGCGTAATAAGAGTCTCACATGGGATGGACACTTCAGGATTCTGAGTTGGTGAGGTTTGCCTCGTTAAGACCTTTAACCATGGAAACCCCTGTGGGAGAAACCATAGTTAAAGAAAAAGAGTACAAACGCTCTTTAACTCCCCATGATTTGTACAAGTGACTCTGCTCATGAATACTTCTGGATTCTAAGCGTCACAGAGGAGTGGATACTTCAGAATCCAGAGTTGATGTGATTTGCCTCGTTAAAACCTTTGGCTATGGAAAACCCAGTGGAAAAAACCATAGCTAAGAGAAAAGAGTACAAATTCCCTCAACTCCCTCTGATCTGTAAAAGCTCTTAGGCTTTCAGATCTCTTAGGCTTATCTCATCACTCCTATTTACAACATTCCGAAAATATACACAGATTACAAATATTATCACCATTAAACAGCTGCTGAATTCAGAAGCTCTGAAGAGGTGTGCTAAGTTTCGTCGCCATGAAAAGTGGTCTTCGGACTATGTGGTCAGCTCCACAATACCAGCCTCTATCCCAGTCGTCACTGGAATGTGATGTACCACCAGGCGCCCTCAAATACACCATTGGTGTAATTCTGGAATGGTGAGGATCTCGGAATGATAGGATGATGTTGCCTTCATAACATGCTTTGCAGATCTGCAGTAGATGATTATCCTACTGTGGGTACCCGTTCTGTGATTTCTCAGTATATGGATCGGACATGTAACCTGCATTGCATAAACTAGGAGGATGATACTTTATAATGTAAGTCCAAATCTTTTAACCCTTGGAGGAAGCGCAGAAGGCTTAACTCCAATCTAATGGCCCTTTTTAGGTGCCAACTATCTCTAGCTAATGAGTTTACTACAACTGCTATATCGGGACGCGTGCAGTTAGCCAAGAGTGCCCGATTGCAGTTAGATAAAGGACTTTAGGACCAGTTATATCATCCCCATCTTCCAGCAATCGGAAGGGGTCTTTTTGTACATCCATAGAGTGTACTACCATAAGTGCACTTTGGATGACAATGGTCCTTTTAATTTCTCCAACGCACTTCTGTGCATATGTAACAGGATTTTATGAGCCATGACTTATATTTGCCTATGTCTTTCATTTCATGTTTAATAGTCAGGCTTGAACAGATGTTTCGGTTTTCTCTTCAGGAGATCCGATGAGATATTAGTTGTTTGCAACTATGATCTCAAATCTTGTTTTTTGTTTAGATGCAAAGACAACCCTCAGAAGGAATCATTGATTTGTTAAGTGATTCTCTTGGTTGTACATTATTTATTATTCTTATTGTTTTTTCTTCAATAGAATGGACGTCCCGAAGTCTATTCGGACATTTAAGGAAATGGGAAAATTATCTTTACCAATATATCCATAAAGATATGCCATCACAACATCCAATAACAGCATATCCAAAATTTTCCTTTGCCAAATCGTAAGGTATTCGCTTTTGATAACTTAGGGAGACCGATGCATCATTTATGAGGCATGCTCATTTTAATTTGTTCGATCCCTAGTTTCAGCGAAATTTTCCTTGGGCTATAGGTTGTACCTTATAGCATACGATTTTGTATTTATTTTTCTTATGTGTGCAATACTTTATTGTATCCACAGGTTTGACACCTTTTGGTGTCTGGACTTCAGGTCCGAACATTTCACATTTCATAAGTGAGTCCAGCTCATCTTTTATTGCCTCGTTTCACATTTGGTCAATCTCTACGTTTGCATTTTAACAACGGACTATGGAAGGATAATTTATAAACATCATCGCTTTTGCGATGTATATGACAATATGATACATGAATACATTGTCGACAATTTATGTTCTATCTGGCCAAACCTTCCCAGTACGTACAACATTTACTTTCAATTTCAGTTTCAGTTTTTCCCGGCAGTTCCTTTGCAGTGGATTTCGGGAATGGTGAGGATGTGGACATGAGCTTATTATCCCGTGGTAGTATTATCTTAAGGTCTCCAGGAGTTTCTGTCCTTGGAGCCTGGTGGTCTGTCTCTTTTCTGTTGAGGATTAACCACTTCTGCTGGTGGTGAATTGCATCCATTCTCGGGGATGTCAATTCTAGCTGGAATTTTTGCAGCAGGGATGTGTGATCTGACAATCTTCTGGTTGTCAGTAAATGAGTTCAGTAAGTGGTGAACATTGTTCTGTGAAGGATCTTCAGGATCGCATCTTCACATTTGTTTTGTTACCAAATCATAGTGGGTCAAGCTTTTTGTATCACACGTTATGATTTGCTTCGCGCCAGATTTTTCAGTATCTGGGCCTATTTTGGGAAAATTCGTCTCATCGAAATCACAGTCTTCAAGATGTGCCTTAAATGCGTCCCCCGTTTAGGGTTCTAGGTATCTTATAAGTGAGGGTGAGTCAAACCCTACATTGATACCTAGGCGACGTTGAGGACCGTTTTGGTCATCTGTGGTGGTGCAATGGGGATTTAAACTGCGCGACCGAAGATTCTCAGATGAGAAATGTTCGGTGGCATTCCATATGCAAGTTATATTGGAGACTCTGACCTCCAGAGGGTCTTGTTTTCATTTACGATACCGCATGCAAAGTTTGCATGTCCCCATGCATCCACCGACAATCGGGATTTAATTTACAATGGACGTGCAGTCCATTGGAGTCTATTTATCAATGACTCTGTCGACCCATTTTGGGTATGAACATGCGGCATTGTATGTTCATTTTCTTTCATGTTGCTTGGCAGTACTCTTGAAATGACCGGGAGGTATATTTCTCAACATTAACCAGACTTATTTTCTATATTTGATTGTCTGGAAAATGTGCCCGCAACATTTTTATTTTTGTGCCAATAGCTTTGGAAAAGCTAAGTTGCGGGTCTGTAGTAGAAACACATACGAATATTCTGAGAATACATTTATCAGTACAATGAAGTACCGAAATAGTCTACTGAGGGTGGAATTTGTCCACATATATCTCCTATATTCTTTTTGAGGAAGCGTGGAGATTCTTTTTCAACTTTTTGTAGAGATGCCTTGTAATTAGTTTTCCCTTATAACAAGGGATGCGAGGGAATTCTTCATTCTGAAGAATCTTCTGGTTCTTCAAGTCATACCTATAGGATAAGATGTGGTGCATCATCACTGATCCAGGGTGGCCAAGTCTATCATGCCAGAGTAAAAACTTAGCTGATGTCGGACACTTCAGGTGCTACGTTTAATTCCGCTTCCTTTCTCCGAATCTTTGTATGGTAGAGGCCTGTAAGGCTCTCAAAACGTTCAAGTATGGATTTTACTCTTTTTTCTTGAGATGTTACATACAGTAATTTGTTTTTCATTTACATTTGCTATTTCCAAATGGAATCTATTGAAACGGATGTCCTTGATACTTAGAAAGTTTCTTTTGGAATTCGGAGAGATTAATGCATTCTTTATTTTTGTTTCTGTGTCATTTGGAGGCAACAATGTTGTGTTCCCTAGATCTTCAATATGGCCCTGATGTTGGGCTTTGTATTGAAAGATTGTATGTGTTTATTGTCTACTAATCAGTCATGAGAGCAGTTTATCTATTAAAAGATGAATCATATAGGCACATGCATTTTCAGATAAACATTTTCAAAACAAATTATGTAATTCAAATGCTCTCATAACATGAAATGTTCTAGACAATTTGCTAAGATAAAAATAGAGGGCTAATCAAGCAGGTCTTCATTTTCGAAGTCGTCAGCTGTAAACTTGACTGAAGCATCAGAGGTCATCAGGTTTGTTTCAGCTTTATTTTTCTTGTTTTCTTTGTACAATTCCTGGAGATGCTGCGGTGTTCGGCCCACTCTGGACCAGTGGCCTTTCATGCCACATCTATGGCACTGGTCTTCCCAATCCATTTTAGGAGGGGGTGCATCATTCTTTCTGTTGTCATTTCTGCGCCATGTGAACTTGCGCTTTCCTTTATTTCTTCGTTGCTGGACTGTCCCTAGCCCTTTTGTTCTGTCCCCCTTTCTATGGTCTTTCTTTTCTTTTGTTGTCTCGCTTCTTTCGAGAAGAAGAGGCGTTATGAGCTTCTGGGAGGGGGGCAGTGCCAGGGGGCGCATATTGTGAGTGGTGATGAGAAGCTTTCTGTTTTGTTCAGCCATGAGTAAACATGGCAGCAGCTCAGAATACTTAGTGAACTTTTGTTCACGGTATTGCTGCATAAGTATCGCATCTTTCTCGTGGAAAGACGTGTACGTCTTTTCCAGCATGCGATCTTTTGATACTTTTTCACCACACAACTTCAGGCGTGAGGTGATGCTAAAAAGAGCTGAGTTGTACTCAGCTATGAACTTAAAGTCCTGCAGTCTCAGGTTCTCCCACTCGTATCATGCCCTTGGTAGTATAACATCTTTCTGATATTTATACATGTCCTCAAGGGCAGTCCACAGCTCAAATGGATCTTCGACTGTAAGGTGTTCATCCTTAAGGGTCTTGTCCACATGGCGACGAATATAAATAATGGCTTGCGCCTTTTCTATATCGCTTACATTTTCATTCTTTGTCATAGCAGAAATAAGGGACTTAGCCCGTAGATGGAACTTTACATCGAGCTGCCAGTTCAGATAGTTTCTCCCTGATGCATCCAGCACTTCGAAATCGACACTTGCGATTTTAGCCATTTTATCTAGCAGAGCACAAATATGCATGAATTAATAATTTAAACATAAACATTTTCATGCGGATGCAATTTTAATATGAATGGCTAATTGCATGGATCAGCCAGTCCCACATAAATAAAGAGTCCAAAATCCCATTACAGTCCATATTACACAAATGAAAACTTAAAAAAGAAATTACAACTTTGGAAACCCCGTGGGTCCCATATAAGATCTTCAGCTTCAATTGTGGGCCTCCGTCTCCATGGAAAGTGGTCTTCATTCTTGGACATTTACATAAATTCCTCACTACAATTTCTCTCAAAAATAAAAGAAAAGTGCAGGAAAATAAAATGTGGGACTTAAACAGCCGATCCAAAAACCGCAATTAACCATCCATGCAAAAATTTGTGCCCATCAAACATTTCCAGCAGACATTTTCATCACAGACATTTATATTCGCAGAGAGGGATAAATAATATAGTTACTTAATAATTATTAGACCACTGGGCAACGTCATACACCGTTAGGTTAGCTGACTAACAGCAGAGCGGTTGCAGGATCTTCCTAATTATTAAGTTAAAAATATGCACAACCATACAGAGTTTTATCCGCAGAATAAGCCAAAATGATGCAAAGCATATGATAATGATTTTGCAGAAGAAATCATTTAATGCAAGGGTTGTGCTAGTTGGGTTTATCTAAAGAGATTGGAAAAGAGCCCATTAAGTAGATATGTTTTTCGAAAAAGGAAGAAGTTTTCCGTTTTAATTTATCCCCAAATGACCCCAAAATACCCATTATAGCCCCATAATTTCTCGTGATTTTACATGAATTTCATGTTCTCCAAAACACCGTTTTTAATCAATTTTTTTAGCCTAACAGGCCTTTTTCAGGCTTATTATCTTAGCCCCCTTATTATTATTATTATTTTCTTAATCAATCATGTGGGCCGAGGCCCGCAGTTTGCCTGCGAGCTTCAGGCCCGCAAGGCTTTTTTTTTTAAATTTGGGCTTCAGGCCCAATAGGTTAAGGTGCGACGGCTAGGGTTAGCCGCCGCCGCCTCTGAATTGCCGCCGGGCGGCGGCAAGAGGGGGGAAGCGGCCGCCCCCTCAGGGGGGTCCGGTGGTAGGGCGGCCTCCCCCCTTCGGGGCGACGACGGCGCAGGGCAAGGCCGCCCCCTTCGGGGGGTTGTCGTCGTCGGCAATCACCACACCCCCCTTCGGGGGGTCCGATTACGACGGCGGCAAAGCGCCGCACCCCCTTCGGGGGGTTGTCGGCGACGGCAATCGCCGCACACCCCCCTTCGGGGGTGGTTTCTGGCTGCAGCAGAGATGCTACACCCCCTTCGAGGGGGTTTGCCGGCGGCGGCGAGGAGCCGTACCCCCCTTCGGGGAGTGTTTACCGGTGACAATAAGGGTAAAAAAATATGATTTTTGGACGAACAAGTTCGTCGTTTTTAGGCGATTAGCAATTCCCATATCGATCTTACGAGATCAATGGGTAGATCAATCATACGTATCATAAAACAGCGTTTTTAGCGGGTTTTACCTCTATATCCGTCCTCCGGATATAGCGACGGTTGAACGAAGCCTACGCAGATGACGACGCTCGATTGAGGAAGCCTTGCACCGCACGCGTGTATCTCCCGTCTCCCTTCGCCTTCGCAACGATCGAAAATTTTTGTGGAAAAAATTTAGAGGCTCGTGCTGATAACGTGTTATGAATCAACTCCTGAGAGAGGAACCCCCAGCCCTTTATTTATAGGCAGGATAGGAGAGTTACAAGATAAGATACATAGATATGGGCGTATCTCTAAGATAACCACAATCCCAACCAACTTTGGTTCATATCCATTCACGACAGGAAAGTCTTTATTTAGCCTTTGTGGATTTTGCCTTGCACAATTTTTCATATTCTCAACCAAAACTTAAGAAGCAATTGTATATTTGATCATGCAAAATGCCTCCATTAGAAGTTCATCAATCATCTCAATCCTTGCATTAAACAAGTTCAAGATCACAGAAGTATACATTAGCTGGAATCTCTAACCAATTGGTCCCACCAACAAGAAGAACCTACCTAGATGTACACTGACAACAAGTCAGCAATCGTGCTTGCCAAAAATCCAATCGCACATGGAAGAAGAAAGCATATAAATAAAAGGTACCATTTCATCTCCCAACAAGTGGAAGAGACGAAAGTGAGGCTTGAATATAATGCAAAACAGATGATCAAATTACTGACATATCACAAAAGCATTGAACACAAAAACTTTTGAAAAACTCAAGAGAAGATTAGGCATGATTAAGTACATTTGAGGGGGTGTTAGAAGAAAATTAAAACTTTGCCGCATCATGCAACATGTGATGTGATGTGTGCACGTGCGTGTGCCTGTGTGTGTGATTTGATCAAATTTAACTATAAAGTGTTGCTTTGTTAAATTTGGTTGTTGTGTGTAAGAAAAATATGTACGAATTCATGCAATGAAAAAAAATTATAGCTTGAATAAGGATGTTCTAATGGAGTTTTAAGTGTGAAGCAAAGAAGTGAAGTGATTTGTTGTGGCTGAACCAAAAGAGAAGAAAAACAAGAATTTTTTGCGTGTTTATTTCTTAGAGTGATTAAATTTATCAGAGTCCTCTCTTTATTTTTATTTTCATTTACAGTTACATATTCTCCTTTCCTAAATCCAACAGTACTATCTTTGCAATAATTTAATTTCTATTTTTGATTAAATTTATTTCTTAGAGTGATTAAATTTATCAGAGTCCTCTCTTTATTTTTATTTTCATTTACAGTTACATATTCTCCTTTCCTAAATCCAACAGTACTATCTTTGCAATAATTTAATTTCTATTTTTGATGGTGAAAGCAAGATCTTTAAGATGAATATCATAATCTCTTTCAAAAAGTTGTGCAAAACTTAAAATAGTTGTTGGACATAGTAAACATCAAAAATGCACATGTTTTATATGCTTGAACATAGTAAACGTCAAAAATACACATGTTTTATATGCTCTGTGTCTTCATCATGGTTTTTCCTTTTCCTTATAATTGTATTTTTAATTGATCTCCAAATATGACCCACCATCTACTGACTCGTTGAGCTCTATAAAGAACATTTTGATGCCACATGTGCTTGTTGGCTCCTGAGTCTAGAAACCATATATGATTGGTTGTTTCTTTTCATTATCTTTGTATGCTAACAAATTCATAGAATCTTCAGATTTCTCCTTCAGGGAAAAATTATTCTCTCCACTGCTCTGTAAGCTAGCATCTGGCTATATTCATTACTGAAATGACCATATCTCTCGTAGTTATAGCCAGGGTTTGAGGTATCGGCCTATACCATTAGGTATCGGCCGTGTTGTATCGGTATCGGCAGTTGACGATACCAAAACCAATGGTTAGTTTCAGTATCGGCCGATACTAAACGGTATCGGTCAATTTCGACCGATACCGACCGAAACTGACCGATACCGGTCGAAACTGACCGATATCGTTCAGTACCGATCGAATACGAAGGAAAAAGAATGTGTAATTAAATAAAAATTCTCTTAAAAACCTCTAAAAATTTCGTGAATCAATAGGTTGCATTGAAAGCTCGGTTAAAAGAGAGGAGAAAACCATATAGTTTTGGCTTGAAAATGATGAAGAATTAGACGAAGAAGATGCAAAACCAAGAAAAAATTGCTGAAAAAAGAAGAAAAAGGACAATATGAAGATGATGAAAAAATTGAACTCACCTCATCGCGTCGCCACCCTCGTCGAACTTGCCTCCTGCCTCGTCGAACCCGCCTAGACCATCTAGCGTGAGAGTGAGAGAGAGCAGTGAGAGAGAAAGAGGCCCGAGTCACCTTTCAGGAGATGCTACATTCTTTAAAAAGGTAAACTTGTAAATAAGTGGTATGTGCGTAAAATAAAACAGTCGGTAAGCATATTAAGCGGATATTTTGTGGCAACACTGTAAATAAGTGGTATGTGCGCAAAGCAAAATGGTGGGTGCGCAAAGCAACGCCCGGTGATTTTTTTTGGCAAACTTGTAAATAAGTGGTATGCGCGCATGATAAAACGGTGGGTGCGCAAGGCAAGCTTTAGGATCTATTCATTTATCTAATATTTAGTATTTAAGTACCAAACTTTAGGTATTTAGTATTTGATATGATTACGAACTCAAATTTAGTTTATCTATTTAGTATTTAGTATTTGATAGTATATGATTAATATTTTAGTTTGTTAAGTATTTAATAGTATTTGATAGGTTTAGATTTAAGAACCTCCGAAACCATCACTGTGTGTATACATATTTAAAGTATCTCTAAAATCGAAACTGATACCCGAAACGAAACTATGGCGAAACTAGCGATACAGACGAAACCAAAACTTGCTTTCGAAACCGTCGAAATAGACGATACCGATATCGAAACCTAAATTTTAAAAAGAACAATATCCAGACCGAAACCGAGACCTAAAACCTTGGTTATAGCACTAATATTAAGATCTCTCTATGAAAGTTACTTTCATATCCTCATCCTTGAGCACCATGTCCTCTTTCTTGTACGGTTGATCGTTCACAATGTAGCTGGCAGCCTTGATTCTTAAATCTTCTTTGGTATATATGTCTGTCATGTTCATTGCAGACTGTTAAGTCGCATATGTAGTCTCCGCATGCTCTTTATGGAGCTTCTATAAATGTAGCATTGCTTCGGAACGCTTGCTTCACGGTATCTCATGGACTTTTTTACTATTCATGCCTTGCTCATAGGCTTATAAAGAACGTTGTAGCTTATCAATAAAAAATTTCAACCAATCGTTACTCTTAAATTGTAAAAATATAAAATTAAAGTCAATGTCTAAAGTGTGAAGTATGTTTCCATTATTCCCATGTCATTATAAGTCACATCATTTCTTCTAATTTGATTTGCGACAGACTATTGAAATATTCATAAATTGACTCTGCATATTGATTTTGCATTTGAGATTTTCTCAAAATCATACTCATCGACTCCTTTATAAATGATGAACAACACCTTTTTCCTTCTTTGCAAGACTTCTTCAACTCGCTCTTCTGAATAAATGTAAGTGTTGCTTATAATTCAAGATATTTAGATGCTTTCAACAATCTCTCATAAATATTGAGAGCCAAATAAGACTCTCAGACAGATACTCTAGTTGTCCTAATTGTTCTTGACAAGCTTCAGAATCTGAGGTTGGATCATGTTAAACATGTAGTTCACGTTGTTGATGAATTGGCCAGGCTAGATCAAACTCCGCTCTAACACCACTTTATTGGATTTAGGACGAGATGATAATTGATACTTGTAGAGGAAAAAATAAAAAAATACCTTTAATGAAATTAATCACTTAAAAACAAACACTAGAAACTCTCTTTTTTCTTTCTTTTGGCTTAGCCACTACAAATCACCTCGCTTCTTCACTCACTTCAATTCCATTACTACCACATTGTATAATCTATAAAATTTCACTATTCCAAAAACTTCTATTGTTTTCTTTACATCTAGTAATCAAATTTGACAAAGCAACATGTGTAGCCAAATTTAATCAAATCACCTCTACACATATCGCATGTTTCATGACAAAGCAAAGTTTGAAGTTTCTTGTACCAGACATATCTACAATAGAATATTTATCTTAAATATTCATGCTAATCATATAAAGTGATTGAACTCCGTCATTAAGGATGAATCCTAGAGACAGTATCTGCGATTTGGGCATTTAGTATTCAGTGGCTTGAATCTCATATACCCAAATTAGTCGTGTAAAGATTGTATAAAGGGCAAGCACCACCAAAAAAGCTTTGAAGTCAAAAAGTCAAAAAGAGCCACAAAGCCGATGGATATTGCAGAACCTTTAGATGTTGTTCTCTTGGTGAAAACAAATAGTTCTTAATATTTATTAATAATTATTAAAAAAACTTGGATCTATACCTTAAAGTATAAAATGAGCGAGAAATCAAAGCATTCAAGAAGATGCAAAGAAACAAAATACACACTACATCAAGGTACTCTGATCAGATCAATATGGTGAGTATAACTCAAAAGTATCATCAACTTCAATAAGAACAGAATTATCCACAAATTCACCGCTGTTTACGCACCGTAGCACAATGGCATTGCAAAGCGGAAGTTTCATACCATTCTTGATATGACCAAAAGCATGCGCAAGAGCAATTACATATCAAAGAGCTTCTAGGTTAAAGCTGTAGATTATGTTGTATATCTACTCAATCATTGTCTAACAAAGAGCATCAAGTTCGAGATGTCATTGAGGATGTAGAGTACATACAAGCCAAGCATCAACTACCTGAAGGTGTTCAAATGCATTGCATATGCAAATATCCTGCATCGGGAAAAAAGAAGCTGGATGATTGGGGCAAAGGCATCTTCATCGGTTATGAAAGCTACAAAAGAGAACAAACGCATACAAATTGTACAATCCAATCATCAAAAAGATGATTATATCCAAAATTGTAGAGGTTGATGAAGAAGTTCACTGGAGGTGGAGAAATGAAGAAAAGAGCGTCAAGAAGATGCTCTTTGAAGATAAAGATGAAGAATTTCACAAGGCAAATGATCCAGACCAAATTTCACCAAACAGTCCAGCTCCATCGACATCGGCAATAACATCAACACTTTCTCCCATCCCAAGCAAAGGCAGTTCTTTAGACGGAGCGTTAAGAAGCATGACAAGTCTTAGAGACATACATGACGATCCAGAATCTATCGAGATGATGAAAGATTGCATACTATTTTGGATGCTTGCAAATATGATCCAAAGAAATATGAAGAAGTTGCACAAGAAGCCATGAAGAACATCCATGGCTGAAGAAATCAATGTGATTCAAAAGAATGATGCCAACAAGAAGAACCTATTGAGCTTTTGCTATAAAGCCTCGTGTGTCCATTTTCATGTTGGGCAAGCTTTATCTTTTAGTTCTCATCTATTGTATTCTTATTTAGAACAAAATCATTGTGTCCTCTTTCCTATGGATCTATCACATGCTTAACTAGTTTAAAATCTAATATATTACTAAAATGTAATAAACATATAAAAGTATGACAGTTATTCAGTTATTTTTAACATAAGTATGCAAGACAACATTCTTTATTGCCATGGGACCTATGATTATTCATCTATCAATTAATATAATTAACTTTAAACATGTTTTTTGGTTTCAACTATTAAATCAACATGAGTGTAATAATGAACAGATTAACAACTACGGACAGTGCCTTTCACAGTGGCATAAAAGCTGAAACTCTCACCAATCCAAAACTTATCAGTGCATACAAAGTAACAACAATGGTGAAAAAAATTTATTGCTAAGGAAAGAGATATCAAGGCCTTTTCTTAACCGTTTCCAATTATCAATAACATCTTCTAAGCAGAAATCTTTGCAAGCATTTATCCCTAGTTCTAACTTTTCCATCTTCTACCCCTTTGTCATAGAAGCAATACAAACTTATCAAATTCGATTTACCTCCCAAAAAAGTAATCAAATACAAGAAAATGCCTAGGGCATAAAATCACCATAATTAAATACGAAGGGAAAGATTACCAGTGGGGACATAGAGATGAAAGACAGATTGGAAACCGCTGAGCAAACAGCATCAAGCTCATCTCGAGAACTGCAACAGAGAACAATTGGGAGCGACGATCGCCGGCTAGCAACGCCGAGAAGATCCACCAGAGTCTCCTGCCATCAGTAAATCGATCAAACCAGAACAACTCAACAAATTCTACAATTCAATCAACAGAAGATGGTATGATCGATTAGAGAAACTGCATAAAAATTGGAAAGTATCAACATTTAGCCCAAAACCCCATTTAGCAAAATGAAATCTTTAGATTGACCCATAGCATGAATTTCGAATCAAATAAAAAAACTTGAAAGTGTGAGAGAGAGGGAAACCATCTTGTATTGGAGGCGGTCGACAGCGACGTAGAAATGACGACCAGGGCTGAAGAGAAAGAGAAGAGATTGTTTGGTTGATTTGATTCCAAAAAACAAGGGCGAGATGAGTGGGGAAAACAAAATAAATAAATAAAGATAAAAGAACAGTTCAGTTTTTGTGACCTGAAATGAGACGACGATGTAGGAGATTGAGATGGAAGCGCTTCGTGCATGTCGATCGCCATTCTCTCTCGATCCTGCAATGCCGCCGGCCCAAAAAAAAAAAAGCAGAGTAAAATTTTTCTGTGACTCTGTAATGTTAAAAAGATAACAAAAAGAGAAACTCTGAAGGAGAGTTACTTTGCGAACCCACCGTTTGTTTCGCGCAGATAACACGTATTTACAAGTTTACCATTAAACATTTACACGGAGAAGGGAGTTGCTATGCGCACATACCGAATTGCTATGCGCACATACCGAATTGCTCTGCGCACAATCAAAGTTCGAGTTATTTATAAGATTGCCAATTAAATTTGCTTACTTGCAAAAATACCATTGGTTGTGCACGGTGGGTAGAAGCACACGACTAATTGCAATTTTGTCCAACGCACTCAACCGATGTTTATTTCGATTTCCCTCTTTTTGTTAATTGCTCGCGCACACCCATTTACGCGAATTACTCGCACAACCCACTTATTCTTCGTAATTGCTCGCGCAAAACTACTTACCGAATTGCTCATGCGCACATCCGGTGAGGGGAAAGTGGGATAGGTGGGAGAGAGATCCGGCAACATCATCTCCACCGCCCTCCTCCATCCGACGACATCATCTTCGATGGAATAATGTTTGATCTGAGTGAAGGTTTGGGATAACGTTCGATCATCCAAGTGAAGATTCGATCATCCTTCATTCGGCGGCGTCATTATCCGAGTGAAGATTCCAGATGTGAGAGGAAGAGGAATGATGAAACCCTAACCCCAATCCAGTGGATCCCACCGGATTTTGCAGTGGATCTCACTTCTCCAGTGGATTTCACTTCGCCGGCGGTAGTTGCAGACCGACGGCGCGTTCATCGCGGTTAAAATTTTGATGTTCGACTGATGGATGATGGCAAATGGAGTGATGACAACGCTGTTCGCAGCAGAATCCACAGCGTGCAAATGCTGAGAATATAATATGGTTAAAATTTTGAATGGCAAACTTCAGAATAAGTGGTTCTGCACGCGAGCAATTCGGTACGTGTGTGTAGAAACCCCCGAGATCTTTTTGCCCAGTTTGCAAACCTCTTAAATTTTAAGAAAATTAACAAGGTTGTCTTTCAAAATTTTGTCCTAAGTATCCTCCACTGCTCAGTTCATAAAACTCTTCATCATCATCATCTTCTTCTTCTGCTTCTTCTCTCTTCATCTTCTTCACAAATTTCTCAACAAAACTTCTCAACTGCGCAATGGAGAATATTTCGGACAAAATTCTTAGTTTCTCAGTTTCTCGGTTTCTCAACAAAACTTCTCAACTTCTCAACAAAACTTCCCAACCATCGTTTAAATTATTAATTATTTAGTTAATTAAAATCACTTTTAATTACCATCATTTTTAAAAAACACTAATATCCCCCCCCCCCCCCAGCTACACCTCCATCTTCGCCGCAACCACCACCTGTTCTTCATCCCCGCAAGCCCCCGATCCTCCCCTCCTCCACCACAAACTTCCATCCGAACACCAACACAACCTCCAATCCCCGAAGTGCCCCATCTCCTGCAGCCCCCCTGCTCTGCCTACGCACCACCAACCACCACCCGAGAACCCCCATAGCCACCTGAGAAGCCTCCCCCTCCCCCCCTCGCTCCTCTCAACTGCCCCATAGCCGCATTCCTTGCTCCGACGCAAGCCCCTTACCCTGCCACCCCGCTTCCACTGCCTCAACTCTCTCCCTCTTTCCCCTCAAGAGCAACATCGTCCCCTCTGCCGTGACCACCACCTGAAGCCAATACCCCCAGCTTCTCCCCATGTCTCCCTCATCTCCTCCCCTCCACAGCCTCCATCCCCCCCCCCCAACTTCTCCACCCTTCTAGTTTCTTTTAATTAGTTTTTAAAAGATAATTAGTGTATAATTAAGGTCCATGCACTCAGAAAAAATTAAGTGTTATGTGAATTGTGGGAAGGATGTGAATCTAAGGGTATAATTGGTATGTGTGTAATTAGGCGGTCTGTGAAGTGAGCAAAAAGTTATGTGTCCGGGAGTAAAAAATTAGGTGGTATGTGAACTGAGCAAAAATGTTTGTTAGCATAGCAATTCCCTTACAAGTGTGCCATTTAAATTTTCTTAAATATTTTCCTCTTTTACACACACACCCCCCCAAACAGAAAAACGATTGGAACAATCTCTAGATCTCTAAATAGGCATCGATTTCCCAGTCGCCATGACGAAGCTTCCTCAATCCTAACAGATGCACCACCGATGACGAGGACTCCTCACTCCTCTGCAAATCCCCAAAGCATCCCATGAGAAAATCCCTATCAGAAACCCTAAACCTAACCCTAACTCATACTTATATGGAGATCGGTCATGGAGACGCGCTTCCTCTCCCGATCCAAAACTCTAACCCTAAATCAAATCTTCACAAGAGAAATATTGTTGAGTGCACGGACCTTAATTATACTGTAATTTTCTTTTAAAAACGAATTAAAAGGGGGAGAAGCTGGGGAGGAGATGGAGGCTATGCAGGGGAGGAGATGGGGGATGGGGAGAAGCAGGGGGTGTTGGCTTCGGGTGGTGGTCACGGCGGAGGGGACGATGTTGCTCTCGGGGGAAAAGAGGGAAAGAGTTGAGGTAGTGGAAGAGAGTGGCAGAGCAATGAGCTTGTGTCGAAGCAAGGAATGCGGCTGTGGGGCAGTTCCCCTCCACCGTGACCACCACTCGAAGCCAACACCCCCAGCTTCTCCCCATGTCTCCCTCATCTCCTCCCCTCCACAGCCTTCATCTACTCCCCAGGTTCTCCACCTTTTCATTAGTTTTAAAAGATAATTAGTGTATAATTAACGTGTGCACTCATCAAAAATTAAGTGTTATGTGAATTGAGGGAGGGATGTGAATCTATGGGTATAATTGCTATGTGTGTAATTAGGTGGTCTGTGAACTGAGCAAAAAGGTCTGTGTAACGACCCGCTTCCCAAGATACCGGGAAGTACGAATCCGTCCCAAATATTCTTAAGGCATCGAGTGTTACGAAGGAAAAGTACAAAAAAACTCTAGCAGGTCCACAGCGCACTGCTGGGATAGTACCTGCAATGTTTCCAAAGCACAACCAAACAACCAAATACATAAACAAAGAAAGAAACACAGAGGGAAACTGTACAACAACTAAACCCACAGAAACGTCTGATATATATACATCATCCATCTGTGCATACAACCATCATAAATATCTCGTCACTACCCAAACAAAACCCCAAAAGTACAAACACTCTCTCTTATCCCCTCACCACCCCAACCTAACTCATCCACAGAACTCCACCTTATAACCACCAACCAGCTCCAACATCTGGACCTGAAAAGTCAACAGTGGGGCACGTAAAAGCGTGACCCAGTAGGAATACCATGCCCAACTAGCCCTTACATGAAGTGTGGAAAGGGTGCACGTGAGTAAGCAGAGTGTATGACATGGCATAAACATCTACTGCAGTAGAGGAAGTGACAACTATAGTTATGAGCATGTGGGAGCGTGCATGTACAACAGGCAAGGTGTACATACTAGCATAACGTACAAGAGACAATAAGTAACAAGTACAACATTTATAATGAGCGACCAAGTGATACTAGTGAACCAAGGAAACTGGTAACATGGAACCCGTCTCACTTCCACTTACTTAAGCTTCACAAATGAAAGCAAACTACCTCATTGTACCAATATGCATCCATCTCAAGAAATTCATGTATTCATGGCAACAATCATACATACAAGGCAACATTCACATCAATAACCACAAGTCACACATAATGCTCAATGATGCCATGATGCATATGAAACACAAGGCAATTGATATGAGATGCAATGCAATGCAATGTAATAGGATCCCATAAATGAGCCGGCGTGCACGTGCAAGTGATTCTACTCCGTTATCAACGTGGAGCCACCTAATGGTATCAAGAGGTTGCTCACGACGACTTCACCCGCCTCCTACCGTGGCAACTTTGTCCATGCCCGTGCACTCCACCTTCGTGTCCTAACAACATCATATCCAAGCTTGCTTTCTTCTCCCCACATCAACACTTCTTAAAGGCCAACATTGTTACCAACAATTAAATCACCAAGATAATGAACATAAGTGAAAATTAACAACTTTATGAAACATGAGATGGTAAAATAAACAACTGATAAATCATATAATTAAGCCGCAGAACATGGCAATCCATAAGTGAACACAAAATAACATGTTAATGCAACCCAGTTTCTGGAAATAACAGGACAGTCCCAAACAGAGGCATAATTCTCCAAACATTTGTATTAAACATCAACTTTTCTTCTCTTAAGAGTTGTAGGTATATGTGTTGTGGAGTCACAGATAAAATTTCAAGAGGAAATTCCCACTAGGTGATTTATGGTGAATTGTTTGGTGAGACATGTCGAATCTGTTTTTCAGACAGATTCTAAGAGCTGTAAAGATTGCAAATTTCGGACATGTTACAGTTAAAATCTCAAAAATGTGCACTCATGAAAAGTGATAGAAAAAATTGTTATCTTTCCAACGAGACCAATATCATCAATTTTTATGGAGTGCGTAGGGACTGATCTACGTTTTGCCAAACTATGTCCAGACTGGATGAAATTCCGACATGTTGTAAAGATGAAATTTTTACTCGTAATTGCAATCTGAATTAACAAATGTTCTCAACATGAAAGTTATAGATAACAATCAAATCTTTAGGCCGTAAAAGTTTCAGAGCAAACTCAAGTCACGATTGGAAGGAATAAGCAAAACAATCAGCATACGAATCTGTCCAGATTTGCTCAACGCGCACAACCACTCAAAACTCAGGATTGCTCACCGCGCACAACCGCTCAAACTCAGGATTGCTCACCGCAAACAACCATACAAAACTCAGGATTGCTCGTCGCAAACAACCATACAAAACTCAGGATTGCTCACTGCACACAACTATACAGAACTCAGGTTTGCTCACCGCACACAACCATACAGAATTCAGATTTGCTCAACGCACGAAACCATACAGAATTCAGAATTGCTCAATACACAAAACCATACAAAACAACAACGACGACAACAACAATAAGGAAACTAAACATGCAACTCTAATACTAGTTGGAGGTGGAATCCTACCTTAGGGGTGATGAGAGATAAGGGGGTAGCCCAAATCCCTATGGCTCCTCCTCCTTCAAGTCCTTCTCCTTATCCTCCCCAAGCTCCTAGAATGAGCAACAGCACCCAAACGACGACAGGGATGCTACGGGTGTGTGCAGAGTGAGGGTGACGTAGCCTTACGGGTGCTCAGCCTCCCTAAAGTCTAAGAGGGAGAAATGGGAAGGGATGAATTCGGCCTGGTCTTTGGAGAGAGAGTGAGATATTTTTAGAAGAGTTTAGAAACGAGGAGAATTTGGGAGAAAAGAATAGAAGAGCCAAGAATTACGTAGAAGAGTCAAGAAGCTCAATGCACAAAACCATACAAACTTCAGAATTTCAGAATTTGAATGGTGATGATTTTACTAAGAATTTCAAAGGTAAATTTGTGAAATTAAGCCATGGCATATAAATTAGAAAGGTCAAGAAGTCATATTTACAAGTTTGACATCCTCCACAAATATCTCTCCCACTATACACACCCACCCAACCTTAATTACAAGTATGCCATTACTTCTCACACTATCATATTAATTACAGGAATGCCACTAACCTTAACCCCTTTCACACTAGCCTCTCTACACCAATCCTACACACACATTCACACACATACACATACCATCACATAACCTCCTTCATGCATCACATACCCATGCATGACCTCGCTATTCCTGCATGTATACTACACCCACATTACTAAACACACTACATTACCAATATATAAGCATTCAACAAGCATCCATGGCCAACCATGGAAGCGCCCAATAAGAATACACCATTAACATCAATTAGTAGCACTAATAGTAAGGCCAATTAATAGTACTGCTCCACACAATCATACAATAGTACTATACCACCTCATAGTTCACTACACACACACTACATGCACAACCAACCATATAAAGAACACACAAATGTGTACTCAATTGTATTCAAGCATACACACAATACATAGTACACAGCTATCAAGGTTGTAAAAACGCTAGGCGCTAGGCGTTCGGATTGCTAGCGCCTAGCGCCCAGAGCATTAATCGGGAATTAATCGGGGACTAATTGGCCTAGGTGGATTTGCATTTTTAATTATTTTGTTTATTTTTATATAATATATTTATGTTTATATATAAATATATATATATTATTTAAAATACATCAAATATTTAATACATACTAAATCAAATCCAGTTTACATACTTTAGAGTATTTGTGTGTAAAGCCCCGCTCCCCAGGATACCAGGGAAGTACGAATCTGTCCTATGTATTCCCGAAGAGGCAGGTGTGAAAAAGAAAAGAGGAAAAGAAGGAGAGTCAACTAAGAGGTGCATGTCCACTGCGCACTGCTGGGATAGTACCTTTAGTGTTTCCAAATTCAAACAACCAAGCGAAAGCACAGAAGGAACCCAAACCAACAACTACAAATATAACTGCATAGAGGAAACAAGGCAAATAATGTATTTATATGCAACAGTCCATTGTACATCAACATCAACATACATACATCAAGCACATCGACAACTCACCCCAAAAGAAACCCCAAAAGTACAAGTCTCTCTTCTCTTCTCCCCTCACCACCCCATCTAACAACTCAAGCTCCTCAACCATAACTCCAACTCCAGCTCCAACTCCCCAGCACCTGAAAACCATAAATTGGAGCACGTCAACGCGTACTCCAGTAGGATATCCCAACTCCCTCTAGTATGACACGCCTAAATGCAACTACTGAGTGAACTAGTGCTACAAGTGAAAGTGCTACAGGAACATGACATAGCAATACATTAATGAATAAAAGGAGCAAATGAAATGAGGCAATTAAACATCCATTACTACATTACAAGATGTAAGTAAACTGCAAGGCAAAAACTATAAGAGCTATAACATGAAAATAGGACTCACACATTAGAAAGGTTAAGGCACTTAAGGATTTAATTAAATGTCAGTTGAAAACCTGGGTATATCGTTGAATTTGAGGAAAGTGGTTACAGTAATACCACAAAAGTAAGAGCATACACATTAATGCAATAGGGGGCAATGGGAAGGGATAACAACACAAGTAACAACAATGAAACTACTAGAGCCATACAAATAGAAGAGAGCATATCAATAACATTAAGTGCAAGAGAAAGATGTAATTTAATTTGTCACGGCATGGCCAAGAAAGAAATATACAAGGTGCCACCAAAAAGGAATTACACAAGTAAACAACATTTACTAATGCTATAAAATAATGAGGGTTATCAATTAAATCGTTGGTTAGCGTTTTGGAACCTATGTAGTGGGTAGGACCCTTTTGGGATTAGACCTCCATCCCCCAGTTGGGGTGGGACTGGAACTCCCCCAGACATGCTATGGACTGAGCCAAGCATGCAATACTGTTAACAAAGGAGCCCTTTCCATAATCCTCCTTATACCCGCCACTCCCCGCCTCATGGGCTACGTCAGGAGTGCAAACCACAACCGGTCCATCCCTCATGTCCACCTACTACTTTGGTTCCCCCAAACCCCGTGTCACCCTCCTTTAAGAGGACTGAGTCATCCACATGATTAAAGTTTGTTTTATTCAATTAAGACTAGAGCAAGAGGCAATAAACAACGCTAAATACGGGCAATAAGCAGAAGTAAATGAAATAAAGGATTAAAACACATTACGTTACAATGGCTAGCATGCAACATAAAGGGTGCAACATAACACATGCATTGAATAAAATGCAACATAAGGGATATAACTAAAGAGAACAACCACATCTCCCCTCGTCATCACAATGGGCCCTTGGCCAGATTGAAACGAGCAACATCTTCCAGTCACTTAGCCAATTCACAATGAACAACTTGCCTTAGCATTCATTTCCCACCAAAATGCAAAGTTTATAAGGAGTCCCATTGCAATTTGCCATAAAACCTCTCCTTTTGTACCACCATAAACATACACCATTACTTATTAATTAGAATTTAGAGATTGCTTAATGAAAGTCATGAAGAGCAACTTGCTTTAGCAATCCTACTTAGGCATTCCCACCAACATTACTTGTTTATGAGAGATTCTATGCAATATGCCACAACCATTCTCCACAAGTTGCTAGCTTTAATAGAAATGCAAGATCACATGCCACATAACCCACAAGGTGCAAACTTTATAAAGGATATTGATGAATCTATGTTAAAAATGTCACCTTTAATAAGAATACTTAAAGGTTTAACTTGAATAGGCAAGCTTTTAAAAGAAACCCCTTTATATTACTTTTGCACATTACCATGGATATTGCATGCAGCTATTGCCTTTCTAATTGACATGTTAACCAAATCAAGGGCATTAGTTCTAATGAAAATGTTAGCTTTGACATAAACATAGCATGTTGTTAAAGAAAGACACTAATTTTCACTTGGATTTCAACTAAAATTTACTCCTTTTTACTAATTAGTGTTACAACCATTTCAACAAATCCTAATTAATATTTAGAGCACAAATTAGGAATCCCACCAAAAAGTGTTAACTTTAACATGGTTGCTTGCTAAAAAATAGCACCTTTAGCATGGATACCAAATAAAGGTGGCACCGTTTGCATGAAAACTAACCAAAAATGTTACCTTTAGCATTTTAAATTGAGAATGAGTAACATACCAAAGAGAGAGGGATTCCTACCAAATAAAGTGGCCAACTTCATTGCCTTTAAATCCTCCCATTAATTCCTTTGAATCATCCCTTTAAATCATCCCCTTAAAAGCCTTCTTTCCTTTTTCTTCATCCTTCCTCTTAATTACCATGAATAGCATTCAAATTAAGGTTAGAATTAAAGAGAAATGAGAGGGGGAGAGGTTCGGCAATGGAGAATGAAAAAGAAACATGAAAAATGAAAGAAAAGAAAAAGAAAAGAAAAAGAAAAGAAGAAGAAGAATGTAGAAGGAGTAGGAATTAATTAACACCAAAATATCTCTTCTAAGTATCCCATATTTACAAGTTTGCCATTGTTCATAATTGTTTTCACAATTACCCTCCAACTTCTAACCATTTACAAGTTTCACATTCCCTTATGCACTCATCTTTTCTGTAACGACCTGTTTTCATCAACACAACTGTTTACGCATTTAACCTATTTTCAAATTATTTTTAAACTATTTTATAATGGTTCGTCAGGAGTTTTACGATTTCAAAAATTTCTTATAAAAATATTTTGAAGTACCAGACTAGTTATGAAGTATTTTAGTAAGATCGGGTTTCATCAAATACCTCTAAATAATCTGATAAAAATTCATTTTCAGTTATTACCGTTTTGACTTAATGAGTTTATTTTCTATACAAACATCATCAAAACGTTTTCAAACTTCTACGGTATCATCATATGATCATTTAGGGCCTCCCACATTAATTTCGTAATTTTCTGCAGTCAAATCTATAGAGAACCCGCAAACCCGCTTCCTAAACGTTTTGGCCTAAAACTAGTATCCATGTGGCTCAAACCCTAAAATGGATCTCGTATTCGCGATCCTCGCGACGAAACGATCCCGTGGGTATGTTTTCGTAATTTTTCGGACACGTTTACTAGTAGGGGCAAAATCGTAATTTTGTATTTTTGACATTATCTACTAATTATGTTTAACCTTTTTTACTTAATTACTAATTACCCTATTAACTATTTTAATTAACTATCACCTACCTAACACATACCCGTAAGAAGCCCATGTGTTTCATGGGTTAGCCTAATTTCCACTTTTAGTCAAAAAGCAAACCTAATCACAACCTAATCTATTTAATTTTATTTGACTAAGCTAAGGTATTTTAATACTCTAGTTAATTCAAATAACCTATTTAAATAACCCCCTCAGCCCCGTAACACACGCACGCAAGGACCTCTCCCTCTCTCGTCTTTCGTTCTCCCTCCCTCTCTCTTCGTTCGAAAACCCCCAAGTGCCCACCGGAGCTCCGACCTCGACCACCGCGAAGCCAACTGCCCCCTCTCTTCGCCTTTGCTCCGACCCCCATCGACCAACCTACCACCACTGTACAAACGGCCTCCGATGAGACCAAAGCCCGACGAGTTGCCTCAAACTTGCCTCTCCGATGATCAGCCTCTCTCCCACTCTTCTCGCCGTCAGCGAAGCCCGGAGCCTGCACCAAGCTCCCGCCACCACTCCTTCGTCCGTCCGCTTCGAAGCACCCACGACCCACGCCTCCGATCATCGTGCAGCAGCTTCGTCGCAGCCGCCACCCTGTTCGACCTCTGTCTTCCCGCCACCAAAGTCATGCCTTCGACACCAAGTGCCTCCCATGCACCGCCCCAGGCTCGCCTCGACGATGCTCTGAAGCCCCGCCACTTCGTCACTTCAGAAGACGTCGCCGTCGTCAGTGCCATTCGCCGCTGCCCCTCTCCCTTCCCCCTGTTCCAAAGCAGAGAACCCCGCTGCTGCTCGGCCTGCTCCGCCACCGCAACGAGGCCGTACACCCCCCGCTTCACAGCCCGCTCTCCGAGCTCCCCCTCCACTCGCTTCGCCGCCCTCCGCCACCTTCGAAACCCACCGCCACACCAACACCGTCTCAGCTCACCCCCGATGTCTCCCGTGCTCCGACGGATCCCAAGCTCCGAGCCCCCGAGCGTCTCCCTCTCTCGTTCTCCGCCCTCGCTGACGCCGCTTCCGCTTGCTCCGCCGCGCTCACCGCTACCCGCCCCTCGCCGGAGTTCCCACCGTCGCCCTACCCCGTAGCGCCGCCCGTCGACATGAGCCCCTGTCTGCTAACGGATCAAAACGAAGAGAAGAAAGGGTGAGATACGGTACAACGTATTAAATACGTATATACGTACGTAATTAAGTATTTATGAAATAATATTATTGGATTTAAATTGATAGTAATTCATACAGGCCTTAGAAAAATGCGAGACTAGCTCCAGAAAGTCAGAAATGATGTTCTGGATCCAATGGTGCTAGTTTCATCTCAATAAGACGCCTATAATTTAAAATACAATTTTTGGAAGTTATCTTTAATTATTTCTAACTTGCTTTTTGAAAATTCATATCTGCAATAGACATGCATATTTTCCATATATGAAAATATTTTGATATTCTACTAATCGAAACGCTCGTTTTGACAGTTTATTCGAAGTATTTCGCTGTATCGTTCATTCAGAATAAAATCTTGAACATTTACGATAGCTATTTTCCTAATTTAGAAAATTAGTTTTAATTCATTTTAAATTCTAAAAATCATTTTCAAACTTTCATAAATTAGTAAAGGTGACTATGAGCTTCAGAAAAATATATTCTTCCTATATAAAATTATTTTGCTCATATGTAGCCCATCTAAAAATATTTAGTATGTAGTTTGACGAGTTCTAAGCCACTATAAAAATCCAAACACGTTAAGAAAATAGTGTACTCCTTAACCGGCTGTTTCTTGTGATTGCAGGTACCAATCCTCGTGCACCAGCTCCTCTAGTTCCAACCTCGTCTTGCCACGACGAGCTCGATAATGTAAGTCACGATTAATTCTAAAATTAGAAAATTATATAAGTGTACCCGTATGAACTTAGGAACACCACCTATAGCCTTAGAACGAATACTTGACTTGATCCGAACTAGAGACCTAATCTATTAGGAAAGTAATCAACAACAGATTACTTTTCCAACTTTCAACTTTGGTGGTTGTAGCACACAACCATCAACTTGGGTAAATTGTGTGCTAAACAATACTAGACACCCCGAAATGTTGGACTTGTCTTTATCCTCAGTTCGTTTTGGCACAGCCAGCTTTGGAATGAGGTACTACCCTCTGGTTTTCAATGAGAAAGTCAACCATTGGACTTGGGTTGACTAACATCGTGTGATACACCGTATGGAACATCTTGTGAAACATCTTGTGGAATATCTTATGTAATATCGTGTGGAACATCTCGTGGAACATCATGAAAGAAACATGCACCTAGAACACTTGACACTTCACTGGGGTTTTGGGGTAACTCATAGTTTGAGAGAGTGCGGGAGTGACTGGAGTTCAATCTTCCCGTCCCGCTGCCTATGTTTCGGCATACCGTCCCGCTGCCTGAGTTTCGGCAAAATACATGTAACGTGCCTGTGTTTCGGCATTCGTCTGGGTCGCGCCCAGGCAAGAGATGGACTTGATGGTCACATATTGTACTCTCCGACTTGAGTCACGTAGTGTAGTTACTTTTACACAGTCACTTTTACTTTACGCACTACAGTCACATTTACTTTACGCGTTCCATGCACGTTACTTACTACACTTGTACTGTCACAGTACTTTACCTGTCATACTTTTAGCTACAGTAGTAGTATGTTTCACTTGCCTAGCCTGCTTTACACTTGCACTACCACAGTACAGTTGTTCTCTCCTTTCAGTCTTATTTACTTTTACTACCCAGTTGTGTACAGTTGTTGCTCAGTACTTTACTTTTCACTCTGGTCTGCTCGTACGTAGTTACTTTTGTCATACTTGTGCACTGCTTCTTTTCTATATTTAGAATTGTTGTGACTTACCTACGGTTCCATCTCCGTGGCACCGCAGACGACGTACATATGGAGGTAGATGCTTTTGAGCTAATAGCACCAGAGTTCGACCATGAGACCGCAGCTTCCAGAGCTATTTTCAGTTGTGTACTTTTTCTTTTATGTACAATGGTTGGAACATTTTGTAGAGTATTGATTGTAATAATTGGACACTATTTGAGTATTTTTGTACATCTATGCATCGTGGCTATTTTGTTTTCACTGGTAACCTACAGGACCTGCGCAAATATCAAATAAGTAACGGCCCCCCTGGGAGCGGGTCGTTACATTTTCTTTACACACATCCCTCTATAAATTACGAAACTGCCACTACCCCTAACCCTTTTCACACTAAGCCCCCCTACACTAACCCATTTCCTAATACACACCCTCTCATTCTACACACATACCACTTTAATTCCTAAATACCCACCACTCTACACACACCCATCTACTATACACACAAACTACAACTTAAATACAATAGCATCCATGATATGAGCCATAATAATAATGAACAATAAGATTAATAAGAACAATAATCACTACGCATGTCATAATACTAATAACAACATTATTACTATACACAATCAAGTAGTTACAATAATGTCATTCACTAACAACAACAACAATAACAATACTACCACTAATACTCACAAGAACAATACTAATAATAAACATAATCATAATACACTACTAACTACTACACACACCTTATAGTAAATACAATAATGCCATCACACCCATTACAAATAATACTTTCCTATAAGCATCTATTCATCATATTCAGTCATCTAGGCAGACAATTAGGCAACCAATAGAGTATGTACCATTTACACTACATATTTGCTATATGCACAACATATGCACACACATCTATACAAGCGTATATACATATGTAGCACACATATATACACACCTTAATGTATTTGGCACTTGGGGCCATTATATTGTGTGCAACAAAATAAAATTTAAAAGATACTCTTCTGCAATTAAGCCATTTACCAAAAAACGCCCAGACACCGCCCAGGAACCGCCTAGGAACCGCCCAGAGCGCCCAGACACCGCCCAGAATGCTTAGGCGGCCGATTAATCCCAAAACACCCAGATTGACCGCCCAGGCCATAGTCGGAGCGTTTACCGGCCGCCTAGCACCTAGGCGCCGCCCAGGCCGATTTTTAGAACACTGACAACTGTCAGCTATACACTCTACTTTCACCCCAAAAATATAGGCCCTAATTATATGTCACTCTGGACCATTACATTCTACCCACCTTAAAAATCAAGTCCGTCCTCGGACTTTCCAAACTAAGGGTTAAATTAAGAATGGACAGACTTAGACATTAAGATCACTATCCCCCATGCATACCTACACTCCATACACTATAACAAAACAAGGCATGCTTATGTGCATACACTTACACATACATCAAATAATCATACACATAACCGGGTATACACCTACCCATGCATGGGCACACACCCATACATGTCAATATACTGACCATACCAACATACATGTACATTCAACTATACACACACACATCATATGTACATCCAAATACATATATACATATCAATACCCATACAAAATATACTCATCCATACATAGGCGTAAGCATACGAGCTTACAACCATATATGTATCATATACTCATCACACATATCAACTCATAACACTAATACTCTTAAGACATATCCACACATACATGGGTGGGACTCAAAGATTCATACATGCATCTGCACACTCTACATGTGCATACATCACATACAGTATATAGACACAACGCAATACATCTATACACTATCTGCACCTCAATCAAGTATATAATTCAATTATACACACTATTCATAAGTCAGCCATGTATTAACACATATATTTCAAATACAATCACATAGCCATATAATCATTCGTACATATACCATAATCATATGCACATAAGTATATCATCTCAATATGCTCAACACGCCATATACAACACTTATAGAGCTATAAACGCATATGTATACATACATACACACATAGATATGTACACCCATACTTACCCAATCAATACTCTAGTGTCCACCCATATGGCTATATACCTCAAACTTCTGATATCAGGGCTCTATCTTAAGGCAGAACTCATACCCACCTTAAGAATAAACTACCTCTGGAACACTACACCCACTACCCTTACACAGCCGCAATGCGGTGACCTGCATGGGCCACCAAGATGTAACGACCCGCTTCCCAAGATACCCGGGAAGTACAAATCCGTCCCAAATATTCCTAAGGCATCGAGTGTTACGAAGGAAAAGTACAAAAAAACTCTAGCAGGTCCACTGCGCACTGTTGAGATAGTACCTGTAATGTTCCTAAAGCACAACCAAACAACCAAAAACATAAACAAAGAAAGAAACACAGAGGGAAACTGCACAACAAATAAACCCACAGAAAAGTCTGATATATATACATCATCCATCTGTGCATACAACCATCATAAATATCTCGTCACTACCCAAACAAAACCCCAAAAGTACAAACACTCTCTCTTATCCCCTCACCACCCCAACCTAACTCATCCACAGAACTCCACCTCATAACCACCAACCAGCTCCAACACCTGGACCTGAAAAGTCAACAGTGGGGCACGTAAAAGCGTGACCCAGTAGGAATACCATGCCCAACTAGCCCTTACATGAAGTTGTAGAAAGGGTGCACGTGAGTAAGCAGAGTGTATGACATGGCATAAACATCTACTGCAGTAGAGGAAGTGATAACTATAGTTATGAGCATGTGGGAGCGTGTATGTACAACAGGTAAGGTGTACATACTAGCATAACGTACACGAGACAATAAGTAACAAGTACAACATTTATAATGAGCGACCAAGTGATAATAGTGAACCAAGGAAACTGGTAATATGGAACCCGTCTGACTTCTACTTACTTAAGCTTCATAAATGAAAGCAAACCACCTCATTGTACCAATATGCATCCATCTCAAGAAATTCATGTATTCATGGCAACAATCATACATACAAGGCAACATTCACATCAATAACCACAAGTCACACATAATGCTCAATGATGCCATGATGCATATGAAACACAAGGCAATTGCTATGAGATGTAATGCAATGCATTGTAATGGGATCCCATAAATGAGCCGCGTGCACGTGCAAGTGATTCTACTCCGTTATCAACGTGGAGCCACCTAATGGTATCAAGAGGTTGCTGATCACTCCTCATTTTACACCTTTTTTCCGTGTATTTGCATGCCATTTAGATCGCCCAAATCATGTTTTTCACGATATATCGACGATATTACGATGCTTTTCACGATTTGTTGTTTTTGTCGCATTTCAGGTGATTTGGCGCGATTTGGAGTGATCTCGAGACGCGCTTACTCTACACGGCCACCGACGACCTCCCCGAGGGATATTTTGCTGTTGGAGAGGAGCGGAAGAAGAATGGACGTCGCAGGAGCGACGAGGAGGCCAAAACAATCAGATTGGGCATCTTTTGTGTCCCACTCGGCCGAGTGGAGGAGCCACTCGGCCGACCAGCGAGACACTGCTCGGCCGACCCGTTCAGACACGATTTCCATGTGTACTCGGCCGAGCGACGGAGACCACATCGGCCGAGTGACGATACCACGTCCGCCCGAGTGGCGCCCAGACGAAGCCCCTCCAAAATATCAAAGTTTCTGTTTTTCGGCCACCTGAGCTTCAGAAGACCCACTCGGCCGAGTGGTAAACCACGTCCGCCCGAGTGCAGTGAAGCCATCGGCCGAGTGACGACAACTCACTCGGCCGAGCCGCCTCCGAACTGAAGACCCTTGAAGCCCCCGACTTACTGGAAAATGACAGGGTTTTCACTCGGCCGAGCGACTTTTGTCACTCGGCCGAGTGCGATGCGCTGCCTGTAGCGAAATTTGCGGAAAACAGGCTGTGCAGGGGCGTTTTGGTCAGGATTTTTGGACGATTTTTGGGGCTATTTAAGCCCTGTTTTTACCCTAGTTTTGGGAGCCATCTCTTAGATTTTTTGCAGCTTTTTGAGATTACTTTTTATCTTTATTATTTGTGATTGGAGAAGAGGAAAAACTTGGATTTTTGTTGGATTAATTGAAGAACTACATTGGTTTGCATCTCTCTTCCCCAAAAACTCTATTTTTATTGTTTATCTCAATATTTGTGATGAATTCCATTGCCTATTTCATTGATTATTTTTGTGCTATTGCTATGATTTGTGAGTAGTCTCCACGTCTTGGGGCGTGGGGATGAACCCTACAAGCCCAATTTCGTATTTGTGATAAATTGGTAGAAATTGTGCTAGAGTCAATAATTAGAGATTAGATTGGGATTGAACTACTACAGATAGCTAGGTATTCATATCAATTGGGATTTGCAAGAGATTGGATCCCAATTTGATAGGAAGCCCTAAAAATCCGAATTGGGTTGGAGTCGGACTTTCGAAGTATCGGTTTGCAAGAGATTGGACCGATACTAGGATCTCCGGTTGCAATTCCGTGCCGATACCCGTTTGTAAGAGATTGGACGGGTAGGAACTATCCTAATTTAGATTGTGGACCGAGTTTGCAAGAGATTGGGCTCGGTGCGCAATTGGACGATGATGTTGATCCTAATGCTAGCTTTCCTAGGCTAGGGTTTGCAAGAGATTGGACCCGACCCTAGGATAGCTATAGACCGGCAACAGCGCGAGAGCGTGAGCTTGGTTCCACATTTAGTTGCAACTAGTTCATCCAAATTCTCATTCTAGCAATTTTGATACCGACGAACCACATTTATGAAATATGGTGAGTAGCGGGGATTCCCCATTCCCTAGACGTTCTTTATTTGATTTGATATTTCGCACATTTGTCTGACGATTGTGACAGGATCGCCCAAGGTAATTCTCTCTATTCTTAAATAGCCAGGTTGATTAGGAGCAAGCACGGTCATTCGTCCTCCCTGTGTTCGATACCCGCTCGCTGCTATACCGTGCGCTTGCGGTAAAACTACAACCGTTCTTTGGGTGTACGTCCCGGAGCGATCAAGTTTTTGGCGTCGTTGCCGGGGAGGCGATTGCGTTTGATTCTTTTTCACCCTAGCTACTTCTTTCTTTTATTTTTATTTTTTTTATTGTTACCATTATTATTTCCTTTACTATTCTTACCTAACCCTTCCACGGTATTAATCATTTCTTTGAAACTCTGTTTCCCCTGTGCATGAACACGAGATCTACGGCGGACCCAGAAGACTTATTATTTGATCCCGAGATCGAACGTACCGCGCGGAGACTTAGAGCGGAAAAGAGACAAGATCCGGAAGGGAGGTATATGACCAACCCGGAAACTCCTGAAGAATTGGCGGCAAGGATGGCAAGGATAATCTCTATTCGAGATAGGCTTCGGCCTAAGACTTCTTCTACCACCTCGTCCATTGCCATGCCGGGGTTGGCGGCAGACAAGAACTTCGAGCTAAAGACTGGATTGGTGGTTTTGATGCAACAAGACCCATTTCATGGGAACGCACATGAGAACCCCCACTACCACATCCAACTATTCTTGTCGAAGTGCGCCAAATTCCAGATGCCGGGGGTCTCCAACGATGCTATCAGACTGCGTCTCTTCCCCTTTACGCTAAAGGACAATGCACTCTATTGGTTGAGGACGCAAGCTGAGGGTGTCTTCACCACTTGGGACGAGCTGGCGAGTGCATTTATTGACAAATTTTATCCGCCATCCAAGACGGTGAAGATCCGGAGCGCTCTCATGTCCTTCAAGCAAGGACCACAGGAGACGCTCTATGAAGCATGGGAGCGTTTTAAGGATTTGCAGCATCAATGCCCGCACCACAGTATAGAGGATTGGGAGCTAGTTCATAGCTTCTACAACGGTCTCCAACCGGGGACCAAACAAATTATTGATGCCGCGGCGAATGGTGCAATCTTGTCAAAGACTCCCGAGGAAGCTACGGCCCTAATTGAGGAGATGGCCTCAAATAACCAACAATGGGGCGATGAGCGAGGACACTCCACATCCTCCTTAAAGCCAACTAGCATCTACGAGGCGAAGGCCGTAGCGGAGCTCACGAGCAAATTCGATTCTCTCCACAAGGTGGTGGAGAGATTGGAGAAATTTATCACGGAGCCCCAAGGAAGCCCATCCACCTCCGCACCGACCAACCAAATGTGTGATTGGCAAGACCAATCTCAAGTCATGTACTCGGGAGGAGAGCAAGGAGAAGGATCCTTGGAGCAAGTACAATATGTTGCGGGGAACCAAGGGTATTGGTCCAATCCGGCCGCAAGAAATCATCCGGGATTCTCCTACGCCAATAATGAAGGAGCCTTGAACCCGCCACAACCACCGCCTCAACAAGCTCGACCACCACCAGCCCAACAACAAAACTATCCACCGAGGGGGCCTACTCAACAAAACTTCCAACCGAAGCAACAAGTTCCACCATATAGGCCTCCCGGATTCAACCAAGGGTGGAGGAATCAAAATCAAAACCCTCCACAAGCTCCACAACGATCCGACTTCGAAACTAGAGTGGAGGCGTTCATGGTCGAGCAAAATAAGGTGAATGCTACTTTGAAGGCGGGGCAAGAATCTCTTAATATCGTAGTGGCTCAAATATCGGAGCAATTGGCGTTGCTCAATCGGAACACTCAAAGATTGCCGGCGCAACCGGAGCAAAACCCACGGGGCAACATGGGCCACATCAATGCCGTAGTTGCCGTTACTACTAGAGGCGGGAAGGACACCACCCCCGCTATGATTCCTACCGAGGAGGCCGTGGAGGAAAGCTTGGAGCCGGTTGAGCCGGTAGTTGAGATTGAAAAGGAGAAGGAGCCACAAGACAAGGAGAAATCTAGGGCGGAGCGATTAATTGAGGAGAGGCGCTTCATGCCACCGGTCCCATTCCCCCAAAGACTAGCGAAAGCGAAAATGGAGAAAAGGCTAGCGAAATTCCTCGAGTATCTAAGAGGAGTTAGCCTCAATATTCCCTTCCTCGACGCCATCGTGGAGATCCCCACGTATGCTAAATTCTTGAAGGACTTGATTTCGGGGAGGAAGAGGAAGGAGAAGATCATGCTAGCCGAGGAGGGCTCTTGGTTCACCAAGAGAGAGAAGGAGCCGGCAAAATTTAAAGATCCGGGGAGTTTTCGGATTCCTTGCACTTTGGGCGGCGTGCCTCTTCAAAAGGCGTTGGTCGATCTTGGGGCTAGTGTGAGTCTCATGCCCCTCTCCATGTTCTTAAAGCTTAACACCGGGACAAAGTTGAAACCCACCGACATGCGCATTCAATTAGCCGATGGCCGGATAACAAGGCCGGTGGGGATTGCCGAAGACATCACACTTCAAGTCCCGGGTGGAATATGCTTGCCATGTGACTTCGTCATCATGGACGTTAAGGAGGAGGGAGACACCTCATTGATACTTGGACGCCCATTCCTCGCCACCGCCGGAGTCATCGTCGACGTGCGCGAAGGTACCTTAACCTTAAACGTCGGAAACATCGAGGTGGAGCACCACATTCCTAAGGCAATGAAGCATATGCCTTACCACGAGGAGCTTGATTACATGGACCTCCTCGATGAGGTGATAGAGGAGACGATTCCTCACTCAATTGACGCTCTTTTTGATGAAGAATTTGAAGAAGGCCCGGATTTAGGCCGAGATGAAGAGAATAAAGATGATTCCCCCGACTTCTCCACTGATGAAGATGAAGGCGACGCTGATGTCGCAAGGATTCGAGAGCTCTGCAAGCTCTCGAAATTAAAGTCTCCAAAGAAAGCTCCGCCGGTACGGAAATCGGCATCGCCGGTTAAGCCGTTGACCGGGGCAAATGCTAGCTTGGGGGAGCCTCCCCCCAACACTATTCGAGACAAGAGACCTCCGAGGGAGAACGCTACGCCGCCACGTCCAAATCCAAGCGCGCTCCCCGGAATGTTTGATGGGTGCATCTCATATGCACCAAACATCCCGCATTGATTGAAAATTATAGGGGGTCGAGCTCACGACCTAAAACGAGTGCTTGTCGGGAGGCAACCCGACGGTTTTTGCTTTATTTTTACTTTTTCTTTATTTTCGTTTTAGAGATTTTTAGTGTTTTGAGTCATTCGACCAAAATTTTTGTGATAACGGGTCCTATTTTTCTTGACAGGAGAGGAGATAGGTAGATCCATTAGGAGGAGGATGAACGAGACGACGAGGAGCGCCCCAAGAAGGCGTTCGACGCTTAGGAGGAGGATGAAATCGACTGGAGGAAGAAAGATGGAGTTTAGAGCCCAAACGAAGACAAACAGCAGAATACAAGGCTCACTCGGCCGAGTATACTAGTCACTCGGCCGAGTCCAGAAGTTCGTCCGGCCGAGCCGCTCACGGACGAGGGAAGTCTGCTGTACCCAACTCTCTGTCTATTTTCCTCATTTCATTAGAACTGCTACTCGGCCGAGTCTACATTCTCACTCGGCCAAGTAAAACGGATACCCTCCTAGGGCGAGTCATGCCGAGTAGCTTGAGTCACTCGGCCGAATGGACTTACTCCACTCGGCCGAGGCTGGCAAAGCCACTCGGCCGAAGCGATATCGGGGAGAAATTTTTATTTGCCTCGCTCGGCCGAGTGAGAACGTCACTCGGCCGAGTCGTAACTTTTTTATATATATGCGACGAGGGGGGCGCGGAATTCGAAAACGCAAATCCCCAATTCTCGCCCGCGCCCCTTCAGCTTCCACGCCCGATTCCCCCTCGCTCGACCCTCACTCGCCCGACCGCCGCTGCCCCGCCGCCGCTCGGCCCGCCACCGCCGGCCGAGCCTGCCGACGCCTCGCCCGAGTCGCCGCCGGCGGCGCACCGCCCGGTCACCTCCGGTTCGCTTGTTTTCACCGTTGTCTCCTCTTTCGCGTATTTTTTTGAGGATCCATGTGCTAAACGCCCCCCTAACCCAAATCAATTTCTATATCTATCCATTATACCCCTATTGCTCCATACATTTTGATTATTACTCGCTGATATCGCTTTTTCACGCGCAGGTTGCTTATTGGAGCTTAGGGGAGGCCAGGGGAGCTTCTACGGGCTGCTCAGGACTACGTGGAGGCGCGGACTTCGCACGCTTCCACTACTTAGCACTCGCGGCGTGTTTGGGTATACTCTTTCCATTCTTTGTGCACACGCCGCACTTTTCACTTTTCGGCGCGCGCTCGGGGCCGATATGCCGCCCCGGACACGGCCGCGGTCGAAGAGAGCTTCCGCTAAGCGGAAGCGGTCGGATGATGCCGGCCCCTCCCACTTGGTGGAGGACTCTCCTCCGCCTTCCCCCACACACGCCGTCCACCCAGCACAGCCTGCAGGCCCCGCACACCCCGCACAGCCTGCAGTACACCCACAGCCCGCACAGCCTCTCCCTGCCGATCCACAGCCACCACCACCGGCTCCACTGGTCGGGCCGCTCGGGATTACGTTCTGAGACGACACACACCGCGCCGTCTTCGAGCGTATCTCCCAGCGCTCGATCGTACCCTCCAGGTTTGCACACCTCGCTGACCTAGGACGCCTGGGGGTACTTGAGGGGATGCTCACGTTGTACGACAACGTGGGCTGGCGAGATTTTTTCCAGGTGTCGGCGGATACTTTTACCCGCCCGACACTTGAGGTTTTGAGTTCGATTGCCCGGACCGATGAGGGATGCTCATTCAGGTTCATGGATCGAGAGTGCCAGGTCACTCTCGATATGATGAGAGCGTTCTTCTCATGGCCCGCAGTCCCCGGAGCCGATTGTGGTTACGGCCCCACACATATCCCTCCACCCTCTTTCGACGCCGGTGCCTTCTGGGCACGTATCACAGGCCACCACGCCGCCTTTGACCCTAGTAGGGCCAAGGCCTCGGCCATTGTCCACCCCTGCCTACGTATTGCCCAGCGCCTTATGGCGACCACCTTTTTGGCCAGATATGAGCCGGGCACGATGTCTACGCCAGAGCTTTACATGCTCTACGCGATGACACGTCCCAGAGCTCTATCTAGGGATGGAGATGAGCTTGTCCCCGTCGTCGTGATCGACATTGCGGCTTGGTTTTTAGACCGTATCATTGTGTCGGTGGGCTCTCGCTCACCGATATACTGCGGCGGTCTGATCACCCTGCTTACCATGATGACCGGCGAGGACTTACCTGACGACCTGCGACGCGTTCCGGGCCCCACTTCCTTGTCGATAGACGTTATGGCCCGGATGAAGATGCTGCGTCCGCATGGTGAGCGTCACTGGGTCTGGTTGCACGGCCCTTTCGGTGCCGACCACATGATTCTCCCGAGCCCAGCTCGGACCCAGATTGCACCGGCCCACGTTGACTGGCTCCCAGCGATGGATGTCCTCATCCCCGCTGCGTACGTGCTCGAGGCCGAGGAGGCCGAGCAGGCCCACGCTGCCCAGGCTGCTCCCGCAGACCCTGCTGCACACCCTGCCGAGCCTGCTGCTGACCCCGTCGACCCTGTGGCCCCTCAGCCTGTTCCTGACGTTTCCGCTGCTCCTGACACTTCTGTCCCCACCTCTGTCAGTGTCGAGAGTACTCTTGCTGAGCCCACTTCCACCACTGTCACCACTTCCGAGGCTGTCCCCACCACTCCCGCTGCCACCTCTGGCCCTCTGTCCGTGGAGCCTCTTTGCTCCGCACTCCCCGAGCGCCCGCCGACCATTGTCGAGTGCGGAGAGTCCTCTGTCTCCACAGCCGCAGTATTCTCCGAGAGCGTCGTGGCGTCTGTCCACACTTCTGGGCCACTGACCTCTCTTGCCACCTCGTTGCCACTTTTGCACGCTTCCTTTGCTGCCGCTGCCTCTACTTCTCACCAGCCGGTGTCCCGGCCTCACACTGAGGCCAGGCCCACATTTGCTGGCGCGGCACCTTTTGTCCCCTTCCCTGCTGAGCCCGTTACATACTCCACTCGCGTACGCCAGCCCCGCCCTGCGCAGCCTAGACCGGTGCGTCCCTCTGCACCACCCCCGCCCGACACTGTACTGCAGAGCATACGTGCTCTTGAGTTGGCGGTGAGTGGTCTTAGAGGTGACCTTAGGACCCTGTCCTCCACCGTCTCTACGATGGCTGGACGCTTTGACCTGATCCCTCAGATCCACTACTGCCTGACACAGATCTTAGAGCGTCTTCCGCGCGTACCCCCACCCACCCAGCAGGTTGCCACACACACTTCCACACACACCAGACCTGCTTCCACTTCCACGCCCACCCCAGCTCAGCAGCCTACACCACCACCACCACCACCTCCGCCTCAGGACGGAGACGGCACAGCACCACCTTCCTAGGCACCCTTGATGCCATCGATTCCTTTTGCCGTTGTGCTGCCCGTTTCTGCTGGGTCCTGATGCCTTTTTGCCCACCCCCCTCCCCTCACTTATTTTGGGATTCTCATTTTGCCGTATCTTTATATATCTTTTTTGGGAGAGAGGGAGAGCTTTTGGTGACCCATTTATACTCGTATCACTCATATCTGTGCATGCATCATATCCGCATCATATTTTCATTTCTTTATTTTTCGTTTTATTATCTTTTTTCTTTCCATCATGCATGCATCCTCACCTGCCCCTCTCATTACTTGTCTCTCTGTGTGCCACACTTTGCACATTGAGGACACTGTGCGGTTTAGCTTGGGGGAGTGAGTTCTCACGTTCTTTTTCGATTTGCCACCTTTATTTTTAGTTTTTCACACCGTTTTTTTGCACTCATTTTTCTTTATTTTTCTTTTATTTTGCCATGCATCACGTTTTTTCTTATTTCTCTGTGTGCCGCATTACATAGTTTTATTTTTCTTATCTTTATTTCTTTCCTTTTTTTTCATCTCATGCTAGAGATGAATTTTCTGTGATGGTGTCTATGTGGAGTTAGCTTATTCTATATGCATGCTATATTTGTCATGTCTTAGATTTTATTTCTGATATCACATGCTATGACTTGCTTTGCATTTAGGAATAGTAACCCACACTTTTTCCACATGAAAATGGATGAAGTTTTATTATTAGCTGAGCCTGAATATTCATATGTATGCTATCACAGAAAACACACCAAGATTCACGCATTGAATGCCTATATCTGGAGTACTGATTTCTTTTCCTATATCACTTCTATATGCATGAATTGTACACTTCACTTCGGGATGATTGAATGATGTTAGCTATGATATATCTGGATTAGTTAGCTTTTTTGTGATCGAAACTGAGTAGATTAGATTACCCTGCTGAAGTTGTCGTGCATGTCTTATAGAGTGAACCGAGAGTTATATATATTTCTTTCTCCACAAATCTTGAACATCATTTCTCTACTTTTAAAAATCATTGGTGAATCTCCCCTTAGTGATTCTATTTTATGGCATTTCCCCCGCTATTAATTCCTAGCTCCAAATCCCTTCTTCTAAAATATATATATTGTTGTAAACTTGGCGGCTATGGAGACCATAGCCCTATATTTATAGTGGTAGGGTTACATAATGGGTGGATACCCACTAACGGGTAGGCCCACCAAGAAGCCCGTTTATAACACTTCCCCTTATCCATCCATTGTTGTAAGCCATGGTGAACACTTCAGGGTTCATGAAGCTTGTTTGATCATGGGGTTGGAGATACTTCTGGATCTCTAAGTTTAAGAGTGCTTGCCTCATTAAAACCTTTGCCAAGGAAAACCCAGTGGGAAAAACCTGTGGCTAAGGGAAAAGAGTACAAGTCTCTGTAACTTCCCCTGATCGATGGATAACATCAGTGGTGGATACTTCTGGATCCTGAGTTAATGTGGCTGCCTCGTTAAAACCTTTGACTGTGGAAAACCCAGTGGGAAAAACCAACAGTCAAGGAAAAAGAGTACAGCACTACGTTAACTCCCCCTGATAAGTTCAAGCTTCAGGCTTGTACATCTCTCAGCTGTCTCATCCCAATTCCTAGTACAAGTTTTCTAAAGGTACTGCGAGGCAAAGCTTTAGTGAATAGGTCAGCCAGGTTGTTGCAGGACTGGATCTGCTGGATGTCGATCTGGTTGTCCACTTGCTGTTCATGCGTCCAGAAGAGCTTGGGGGAAATGTGCTTCGTCCTGTCACCTTTGATGTAGCCACCTCGTAGTTGAGCGATGCATGCAGCATTGTCTTCGTACATGGTAGTAGGCCCAAGATCTCCCGTCTTCAGGCCGGTGGTCTTGAGGATGTGGTTGATGACTGATCGAAGCCAGAAGCATTCTCTGCTAGCTTCGTGGATCGCGATGAGCTCAGAGTGGTTGGACGAGGTCGCTGTGGATGTCTGCTTCACGGATCTCCATGAGATGGCCGTCCCACCGTATGTGAATACGAAACCGGTCTGGGACTTTGCGGTATGTGGGTCGGACCTGTATCCCGCATCTGCGTAACCGACCAGGTCGGCGGATACACCTTTCTTGAAGTATAGTCCCATGTCTACAGACCCTTGGAGGTAGCGCAGAAGTTGTTTCACTCCGTTCCAGTGGCGCTTTGAGGGCGCTGAACTGTATCTGGCTAGTAGATTTACTGCGAACGCTATATCGGGACGCGTGCAGTTTGCCAGGTATAGGAGTGCTCCAATTGCACTTAAGTAGGGTACTTCAGGACCCAGTGTTTCCTCCCCCTCTTCCAGCGGTCGGAAGGGGTCTGTTTCAACATCCAATGATCTGACAACCATTGGTGTGCTAAGCGGATGACATTTGTCCATAAGAAAGTTCTTCAGCACTTTCTTTGTATATGTCGATTGGTGTAACAGGATTCCTCCGCTTAAATGTTCAATTTGTAGCCCTAGGCAAAACTTCGTTTTGCCGAGGTCTTTCATCTCAAAAGTCTGTGTGAGACTTTTGGATATCTCATCTATCTCTGCAGGAGATCCGATGATGTTCAAGTCGTCTACGTAGACGGCGATAATTACGAATCCTGTTCCCTTTGCTCGTATGAAGATGCAAGGGCAGACTTCATTTGTTGTGAATCCTTGTTGCACTAGGAATTCACTCAGCCTGTTGTACCACATTCTACCTGACTGTTTGAGACCATACAGTGATCTCTGGAGTTTGACAGAATAGACGTCCCGAGGTCTTTCTGTCATTTTTGTCGGTAGTTTGTATCCGTCTGGGATTTTCATGTAGATGTCCTTATCTATATTTCCGTATAGGTATGCAGTCACAACGTCCATGAGCTGCATATCCAGACCTTCCTTCGTGGATAGGCCTATGATGAAACGGAAGGTGATCGCGTCCATGACCGGAGAATAGGTATCGTCATAGTCTATTCCTGGTCGTTGGGAAAAACCTTGTGCAACAAGGCGCGCTTTATAGCGCACGATCTCATTATTCTCATTTCTTTTTCTCACGAATACCCATTTATATCCCACAGGTTTAACACCTTTTGGTGTTAGGACTACAGGTCCAAAGACTTGGCGCTTCGAGAGTGAGTCCAGCTCTACTCCTATTGCCTCGTTCCACTTTGGCCAATCCTCTCTGCGTTTACATTCTGCTAGAGAGCGTGGATCGGTCTCATCGTCGTATTCAGTGACGTGAGTGGCAATAATGAGCGCGAAGTTATCATCGATGATTGTGCTTTTTCTGTCCAGTACCTCCCCGGTACGTACATAGTTTAATGAAATTTCTCCTATATTTTCCTCTTCAGGGGTTGTTAGGAGTGGAGAGGTAGCTGGGCTGAGCTCAGCATCCTGTGGTGGTATCGTTATTGTTGCTCCAGGATTTTTCCTCTTTCGAGGATTCTTATCTTTGGAGCCTGGGGGTCGTCCTCTTTTTTGTTGAGGTACGACCGCTTCTGCTGCAGGTGGATTGCATCCATCTTTGGGTATGTCAATCCTAGCTGGCGTATTTGCAGCAGGGACGTGTGATCTGACAATCTTCTGGTTGTCAGTGAATTTATCCGGTAAAATGTGAACTGTGTTCTGAATTTGAAGGATCTTCAGGATCTCTTCTTCACATTGATTTGTGCGCGGATCAAAATGGGATAAGGTCTTTGTGTCCCATGTAATGGTCTTTGAAGCTTCTGGCTTCTGTGTGTTAATGCCTAGTTTTGGAAAAATGCTTTCATCAAACTCACAATCTGCTAGACGCGCTTTAAAGGCGTCCCCTGTAAGGGGTTCGAGGTATCTAATGATCGATGGTGAGTCGAAACCAATATAGATACCAAGACGCCGTTGAGGACCCATCTTGGTCCTCTGCGGTGGTGCTATGGGGACATAGACAGCACATCCGAATATCCTCAAGTGAGAGATATCGGGCGGGTTCCCATATGCAAGTTGCATCGGAGAATAAGATTGACTACCTGACGGTCGTAATCTTATCAGCGATGCAGCGTGCAGTATGGCATGTCCCCATGCACATACCGGCAACTGGCATTGCATTAACAATGGTCTAGCGATCCATTGTAGTCTCTTTATGAGAGATTCGGCCAACCCGTTCTGGGTGTGAACATGAGCTACAGGATGTTCAACTTCTATGCCGGTTGCTTGGCAGTAGTCTAGGAAGACTTGTGAGGTGAATTCCCCAGCATTGTCCAGACGCAATTTCTTGATCTGGTTGTCTGGGAAATGTGCCCGCAATTTTATAATTTGTGCAAGTAGCTTTGCAAAGGCTACGTTGCGGGTGGACAAGAGGCACACATATGACCATTTTGAAGATGCGTCGATTAGTACCATGTAGTACCTGAATGGTCCACTTGCGGGGTGAATAGGCCCGCAAATGTCACCATGTATTCTCTCTAGGAAGCTTGGAGACTCAGAGTCCACCTTCAGGGTGGATGGTCTCGTAATCAATTTCCCTTTGTAACAAGGGGGGCAAGGATTTGCACCCTTCCGAAGTAGCGTCAGGCTTTTCGGATTAATTCCACGGGATTGGGATATGATGCGACGCATCATATTCCTTCCAGGGTGTCCTAGTCTATCGTGCCAGAGTTTGAATTCTGGTTGATTTTGGCACTTCTGGTGCTCCAAAGTGTTTGCTTCCATTGCTCTGATCCTTGTGTGGTAGAGACCCGACGGGAGTCCCTCGAAACGTTCGACGGTGTTTTTAGCACCGTTTTTATGGAACGTTACATCAAGGTATTCACTGTTTCCTTTGCTCACCGTTTCTAGGTGGTATCCGTTTAAGCGGATATCTTTAAAGCTCAACAGGTTCCTATGTGAGCTAGGGGAGAGAAGGGCATCTTTTATGAGTAGTTTTGTACTATTGGGGAGCATAAAATGTGCTTCCCCTGATCCTTCAATGATACTTGATGGACCGGAAATCGTATTTACGGTGCCATCGTATTTATTAATGCTTTGAAAAAAGCAGATGTCTTGGAGGATCGTGTGCGTAGAGGCACTGTCCACTAGGCATTTAAAGTCCATCTATTTTAAAGAAAAGTCGCAGTATAAGGAAAAAACACAAAGGTATATACTACGAAAATTAAATTGATGTCTGAAAAAGTACTTAAAACATGCCAGAGATAAGCAGATAAATTGTTTCTCAAAAGGAAAAACTACAATGCATATAAAGTAGATAAATGTCCTCAGTCGAGCAGGTCATCGTTGGAGAAGTCCTCGGCGATGAACCTGATTGGTGCCAGGTTTTCTTGAACCGCCAGGTTTGTCTCAGCTTGCTTCTGGCTTGCTTTGTACAACTCCTGAAGGTGGCGTGGAGTACGACAATTTCTGGACCAGTGTCCAGTCATGCCACACCTGTGGCATTTATCTTCCCAGTCCTTTCTGGGGGCAGAAGTCTGGCCGTCGTCTTTTCTCTTCCACACATTTTTCTTCTTCCCCTCTTGGTTGTTTCTTGGAGGGGGTCCTCGAGCCTGCTTCTTCATGGTCTTGCCCTTCTGGGGTTTGCCTTTGAAGTTGCCCCTTTTCTTCTGGAAGGAGCTGTGGTGCGCTTCAGGCGCAGGAGCAGTGCCGGTAGGGCGTGAGTTGTGGGTGGCCAGAAGGAGGTCACGATTCTGCTCTGCCATCAGAAGGCATGAGAGAAGCTCAGAGTATTTTGTGAACTTTCGTTCACGATACTGTTGCATCAGTATGACATCCTTCTCATGGAAGGATGTATACGTCTTCTCTAACATGCGTTCCTCCGTCACCTTTTCACCACACAACTTCAGGCGTGAGGTGATGCTAAAGAGTGCCGAGTTGTACTCGGCAATAGACTTGAAGTCTTGGAGACGGAGGTTCTCCCATTCATATCGCGCTCGAGGTAGGATAACATCCCTTTGATGTTTATACCTGTCCTCGAGGGCGGTCCACAACTCATACGAGTCCTCCACCGTTAGGTACTCGGCCTTCAGGGTCCGATCGATATGGCGTCTGATATAGATAATTGCTTTCGCTTTATCTATGTCAGAAACCTTATCGCCTAAGGCGATGGCGTGACTCAATCCCTGTGCTCGCAGATGGAATTTTATATCCAGCTGCCAGCTTAAGTAATTCTTTCCTGAAGCATCCAAAACGTCGAAATCGACGCTCGCAATTTTGGCCATTTATTACTCTAGCATGTAAAAAGATAGCATTAATTAGATATTTTGCGCAAAAATAAATAATCAAGCACATCAGACATAAATATTTGCTGCGTGGATCGGCTAATCACCATAAATAATTACAGTCCATTACAGTCCCAAAAAGAAAGAAAGTACAACTCGGGAACCCCCGTGGGGCCCCTATTCTTCTGGAATAGTCCTTCATCTTCTTGAAGCGTCCGCCGGGCTTGTAATTTTACAAAATTATCCTCACTACATTTTTCTCTCAAAAGGAAAATAATGCATGAAAAATAAAAATGGTGATAAACTAGCCGATCCAAAACCACAGCAAATATTAACCATTCATCGCAGGCAGTTATAATGCAGCAGGCATTATCACAGGCAGTTTATACATCGCAGGCAATTTTATTTATTCATCACAGGCAGTTTATAATGGAAAATGAAATCTACCGTTTAAAAATTATTGGACCACTAGGCAACGTCATGCACCGTTAGGTTAGTTGACTAACGGCAGAGCGGTCGCAGGATCTTCTTAATTTTTAAACGTTTTTTAAAGAAAATCATAAATCCAAATATAATTTGCGATGAGTAAAAATCACATGCATTTTGGTCCAGATTTTAACGAGAAAAAAATCGCAATAAATCTGAAAAAATTTTGAAAATTCGAAAAAATTTTCTGGGTCAGAAACCCTAGTTAGGGTTTTGGGGTACTCACGCCGGGCCCGTACCCGCTACTGGCGGGCGGGCCCGTTTGCCGCAGCAGGCGGCGGGGAGGGGGGGGGCCCGCCGCTGCAGGCGGCGGGGAGGAGGGGGGGGGGCCCGCCGCGGCAGGCGACGGGGGTTGCCCGCCGCTGCAGGCGGCGGGGAGCCCCCGCCTGCGGCGGCGGGGGTTGCCCCCGTCGCTGCAGGCGGCGGGGGTTGCCCCCGCCTGCGGCGGCGGGGGTTGCCCCCGCCGCTGGCGGCGGGGGTTGCCCCCGCCGCTGGCGGCGGGGGTTGCCCCCGCCGCTGGCGGCGGGGGTGCCCTGCCGCTGCAGGCGGCGGGGTTGCCCCCGCCGTTGGCGGCGGGGTTGCCCCGCCGCAGCAGGCGACGGGGAGCCCCCGCCTGCCGCGGCGGGGGTTGCCCCCGCCGATGGCGGCGGGGGTTGCCCCCGCCGATGGCGGCGGGGTTGCCCCGCCGCAGCAGGCGGCGGGGGGGGCCCCCGCCTGCCGCGGCGGGGGTTGCCCCCGCCGATGGCGGCGGGGGTGCCCCGCCGCTGTAGGCGGCGGGGTTGCCCCCGCCGTTGGCGGCGGGGTTGCCCCGCCGCAGCAGGCGGCGGGGAGCCCCCGCCTGCCGCGGCGGGGGTTGCCCCCGCCGGCGGCGGCGGGGGTGCCCCGCCGCTGCAGGCGGCGGGGAGCCCCCGCCTGCCGCGGCGGGGGTTGCCCCCGCCGGCGGCGGCGGGGGATGCCCGCCGCTGCAGGCGGCGGGGAAATCCCCGCCTGTAGTGGCGGGGGGGTTCCCGCCGCCGCAGCGACGGCGGGAAGGCCCCCGCCGCTGCCGGCGACGGGGGGGGGGGTCGGTGAACCCTATTTCGGGTTTGGGTGATTTTTGGGGAAAAACAACGGGTAAAAATCCGATTTTTAGTGGAAAAAACCCAATTTTTTCTTCCAAAAATACGTTTTTTAATTGAAAAAGGGTGATTTTTAGCGATAAAAACGGTGTTTTTAATCGATTGAGCCAAAAAGAATTAAATCACCACATATGCGCATATACAAAATTTAGATCTAGAGAGAAAGTTACCTCTAGATCCTACCCGCCGGATCTAGCGACGTTCGGTGAAGGAAGCCCGTTCGCGTCGCGTCCGTTCGTCGCGTCCGTCCGTCGGCAGGGGTTCGGCTTAGCTTTGAGCGTGCTGATAACGTGTTGTAAACTTGGCGGCTATGGAGACCATAGCCCTATATTTATAGTGGTAGGGTTACATAATGGGTGGATACCCACTAACGGGTAGGCCCACCAAGAAGCCCGTTTATAACATATATATATAAAATAAAAGAGAGAAAAACATTCTTGTATATCATTATCTCTCTCTGAGTTGGGATCATTGTGTATATATTGCTTATAAAAAAAAGGAAAAAAAAAGAGAAAAGAGAAAAGAAAAAGAAAAAGAAAAAAAAGAGAAAAGAGGAAAAATCCTCAATAAAAGATCCCATCTCACTTTCTTTCTTTCTTCTTTCTCTTCTTTGCTTTTGGAGCTATATAAAAATGGGGATGTAAATATTTTTGTGCCACCACGCTTATAGATAAGCTTGGGGGAGGGGACCCATTGATGTGTGTGAGAGTGACTACTTGACATTGCACGACAACCTAGGCTAAGTAATATTCTATACTCGGTGAGATTGTTTCTAGCTTCACGAAATCCAGAAATCTAAGCCTAGCGTTCATTTCATGAAATCCAAACTTTTCTATTCTCTCTATTCTATAGTGTGATACTCTTATATTCCAGATAGAAAGCGTTCAATTGAAAAGTGTGTGATCTGTGATTTGTATACCGCTTTAAATGATGCAGGCAATGTTAATTTTAAAATCATTCCGTTCTTCATGATTATATCATTGTTCGCGGGTTTTCTATTTCTATTTGCACTACTATACTATGATATCAAAATAAGATTCTTTGACATGTATTTCTCATTCGGTGCATGCTATAAGAGTAAGTGAAACCCACGTCCTGAGAAAATGATCTAGCACCCTACCTCTTCGCTTCTTTCTTTCGTCTTTATTTTCATTTGGTTTTCATTCTTCTTCGTTTTTCATTTTTTTCGTTTTTCGCCGTTTTCGTTTTCCGAATCCACCGGGTTCGCCTTTTACTTATCTTCCTCGAGGACGAGTAAGAGGCAAGCTTGGGGGATTTTGATCACTCCTCATTTTACACCTTTTTTCCGTGTATTTGCATGCCATTTAGATCGCCCAAATCATGTTTTTCACGATATATCGACGATATTGCGATGCTTTTCACGATTTGTTGTTTTTGTCGCATTTCAGGTGATTTGGCGTGATTTGGAGTGATCTCGAGACGCGCTTACTCTACACGGCCACCGACAACCTCCCCGAGGGATATTTTGCTGTTGGAGAGGAGCGGAAGAAGAATGGACGTCGCAGGAGCGACGAGGAGGCCAAAACAATCAGATTGGGCATCTTTTGTGTCCCACTCGGCCGAGTGGAGGAGCCACTCGGCCGACCAGCGAGACACTGCTCGGCCGACCCGTTCAGACACGATTTCCATGTGTACTCGGCCGAGCGACGGAGACCACATCGGCCGAATGACGATACCACGTTCGCCCGAGTGGCGCCCAGACGAAGCCCCTCCAAAATATCAAAGTTTCTGTTTTTCGGCCACCTGAGCTTCAGAAGACCCACTCGGCCGAGTGGTAAACCACGTCCGCCCGAGTGCAGTGAAGCCATCGGCCGAGTGACGACAACTCACTCGGCCGAGCCGCCTCCGAACTGAAGACCCTTGAAGCCCCCGACTTACTGGAAAATGACAGGGTTTTCACTCGGCCGAGCAACTTTTGTCACTCGGCCAAGTGCGATGCGTTGCCTGTAGCGAAATTTGCGAAAAACAGGCTGTGCAGGGGCGTTTTGGTCAGGATTTTTGGACGATTTTTGGGGCTATTTAAGCCCTGTTTTTACCCTAGTTTTGGGAGCCATCTCTTAGATTTTTTGCAGCTTTTTGAGATTACTTTTTATCTTTATTATTTGTGATTGGAGAAGAGGAAAAACTTGGATTTTTGTTGGATTAATTGAAGAACTACATTGGTTTGCATCTCTCTTCCCCAAAAACTCTATTTTTATTGTTTATCTCTATATTTGTGATGAATTCCATTGCCTATTTCATTGATTATTTTTGTGCTATTGCTATGATTTGTGAGTAGTCTCCACGTCTTGGGGCGTGGGGATGAACCCTACAAGCCCAATTTCGTATTTGTGATAAATTGGTAGAAATTGTGCTAGAGTCAATAATTAGAGATTAGATTGGGATTGAACTACTACGGATAGCTAGGTATTCATATCAATTGGGATTTGCAAGAGATTGGATCCCAATTTGATAGGAAGCCCTAGAAATCCGAATTGGGTTGGAGTCGGACTTTCGAAGTATCGGTTTGCAAGAGATTGGACCGATACTAGGATCTCCGGTTGCAATTCCGTGCCGATACCCGTTTGCAAGAGATTGGACGGGTAGGAACTATCCTAATTTAGATTGTGGACCGAGTTTGCAAGAGATTGGGCTCGGTGCGCAATTGGACGATGATGTTGATCCTAATGCTAGCTTTCCTAGGCTAGGGTTTGCAAGAGATTGGACCCGACCCTAGGATAGCTATAGACCGGCAACATCGCGAGAGCGTGAGCTTGGTTCCACATTTAGTTGCAACTAGTTCATCCAAATTCTCATTCTAGCAATTTTGATACCGACGAACCACATTTATGAAATATGGTGAGTAGCGGGGATTCCCTATTCCCTAGACGTTCTTTATTTGATTTGATATTTCGCACATTTGTCTGACGATTGTGACAGGATCGCCCAAGGCAATTCTCTCTATTCTTAAATAGCCAGGTTGATTAGGAGCAAGCACGGTCATTCGTCCTCCCTGTGTTCGATACCCGCTCGCCGCTATACCGTGCGCTTGCGGTAAAACTACAACCGTTCTTTGGGTGTACGTCCCGGAGCGATCAGTTGCCCACGGCGACTTCACCCGCCTCCTACCGTGGCAACTTTGTCCATGCCCGTGCACTCCACCTTCGTGTCCTAACAACATCATATCCAAGATTGCTTTCTTCTCCCCACATCAACACTTCTTAAAGGCCAACGTTGTTACCAACAATTAAATCACCAAGATAATGAACATAAGTGAAAATTAACAACTTTATGAAACATGAGATGGCAAAATAAACAACTGATAAATCATATAATTAAGCCGCAGAACATGGCAATCCATAAGTGAACACAAAATAACACGTTCATGCAACCCAGTTTCTGGAAATAACAGGACAGTCCCAAACAGAGGCATAATGCTCCAAACATTTGTATTAAACATCAACTTTTCTTCTCTTAAGAGTTGTAGGTACATGTGTTGTGGAGTCACAGTTAAAATTTTAAGAAGAAATTCCCACTAGGTGATTTATGGTGAATTGTTTGGTGAGACCTGTCGAATCTGTTTTTCAGACAGATTCTAAGAGCTGTAAAGATTGCTAATTTCGGACATGTTACAATTAGAATCTAAAAAATGTGCACACATGAAAATTGATAGAAAAAGTTGTTATCTTTCCAACGAGACCAAGATCATCAATTTCTATGAAGTGCATAGGGACTGATCTACGTTTTGCCAAACTGTGTCCAGACTGGATGAAATTCCGACATGTTGTAAAGGTGAAATTTTTACTCCTAATTGCAATCTGAATTAACAAATGTTCTCAACATGAAAGTTATAGATAACAATCAAATCTTTAGGCCATAAAAGTTTCAGAGCAAACTCAAGTCAAGATTGGAAGGAATAAGCAAAACAATCAGCATATGAATATGTCCAGATTTGCTCACCGCACATAACCACTCAAAACTCAGGATTGTTCACCGCGCACAACCGCTCAAACTCAGGATTGCTCACCGCACACAACCATACAAAACTCAGGATTGCTCACCGCAAACAACCATACAAAACTCAGGATTGCTCATCGCACACAACCATACAAACTCAGGATTGCTCACCGCACACAATCATACAAAACTCAGGATTGCTCACCGCACACAACCAAACAGAATTCAGCATTGCTCAACACACAAAACCATACAAAATTCAGAATTGCTCAACGCACAAAACCATACAAAACAACAACGACGACAACAACAATCAGGAAACTAAACATGCAACTCTAATACTAGTTGGAGGTGGAATCCTACCATAGGGGTGATGAGAGACAAGGGGGTAGCCCAAATCCCTATGGCTCATCCTTCTTCGAGTCCTTCTCCTTCTCCTCCCCAAGCTCCTAGAATGAGCAACAGCACCCAAACGGCAACAGGGATGCTACGGGTGTGTGCAGAGTGAGGGTAGCATAGCCCTACGGGTGCTCAGCCTCCCTAAAGTAAAAGAGGGAGCAATGGGAAGGGATGAATTCGGCCTGGTCTTTGGAGAGAGAGTGAGATATTTTTAGAAGAGTTTAGAAAAGAGGAGAATTTGGGAGAAAAGAGTAGAAGAGCCAAGAATTACGTAGAAGAGTCAAGAAGCTCAATGCACAAAACCATACAAACTTCAGAATTTCAGAATTTGAATGTTGATGATTTTACTAAGAATTTCAAAGGTAAATTTGTGAAATTAAGCCATGGCATATAAATTAGAAAGGTCAAGAAGTCATATTTACAAGTTTGCCATCCTCCACAAATATCTCTCCCACTACACCCACCCACCCAACCTTAATTACAAGTATGCCATTATTTCTCACACTCTCATATTAATTACAGGAATGCCACTAACCTTAACCCCTTTCACACTAGCCTCTCTACACCAATCCTACACACCCATTCACACACATACACATACCATCACATAACCTCCTGCATGCATCACATACCCATGCATGACCTCACTATTCTTGCATGTATACTACACCCACATTACTAAACACACTACATTACCAATATATAAGCATTCAACAAGCATCCATGGCCAACCATGGAAGCGCCCAATAAGAATACACCATTAACATTAATTAGTAGCACTAATAGTAAGGCCAATTAATAGTACAGCTCCACACAATCATACAATAGTACTATACCACCTCATAGTTCACTGCACACACTACAGGCACAACCAACCATATAGATAACACACAAATGTGTACTCACTTGTATTGAAGCATATACACAATACATAGTACACAGCTATACACTCTACTTTCATCCCAAAAATATAGGCCCTAATTATATGGCACTCTGGGCCATTACAGTCTGTGCCCGACGCATACAAACCATTGCTTCACAAGAGAAATATTGGCCTCGAACACAGACCAGTTGATAAGTTGACAGATGCATCTTCCTCAATCAACCTTTTATTTGCAAATTATGCCAAACGATAAGATACAGTTCAATGGTTGGCTTTTCTCGAAGTCTAATCTTCAACGTTTGTGATCATGTTTTAATTCAAGTTATGCGGTGAAACATTGGGCTGAAATACCAATTCCCTACGATTCCCGACTACAACATTTTTTAAATAAAATTTGCATAATAATTATTTTAGAAAAGTGATAAAGCTCATCTATATCCCATGTGAAATGTTTACGTGTGCGATCTACAACTAAAATAATATCCATATGCAATCAATAAATGTGAAAATTTACTTTCTTCATGCAAGACTAATGAAAATTTATACCTTTCATAGCACGAAGATTATTCATACATGCCCAAGCTGTATATTTGTAGAACAATGTCAGGCCTAGTCATTCAAGACAGCATCAGATACGGGACTCGCCTCCTCCATAAGATGCAATCCTATAATTTGCAAACAAACTTGAACAGTACTAAACATATACTTTGAAAATTATAATCATAATTGATATATAACCTTACAATCATAATTGTTGAGAGTCAAATCCACCAACAATGAGATTTATTTGTTACTTGGAATCACGGGTACAATAATTACAAGTTTTTGGCTAAGGGCGAGGTTTGCACGGCTCAGAACTCGCTTCGAATGTGAAGGGTTCAAGGTCACCTGGAGGTCGTCGAAGGTCGCCTCTCCCGGTAGCTGAGGCGAGCTTCCTGCAAGAATAACAATTCGTCAGAAAGGCAGGGTTGGATGTCAGCCTGTAGCCTCCCTGATGCTTAAGTCAGCAAGCGACGTGAAATGTATGCGTCGGGCATGCTTGGCGATCTTAAGACAAATCAGCGAAGCGTGACGAGCTTATGAGGAAGGTACAGATATATGTAAGATATTCTACCTTTAATATGAGAGTAAGTTAGAGTTTTTAACTTACCGACCCCCTCTATGGAGGCAGGAAGGGTGTATTTATAGGGCTGAGAGGAGGTTGCTCGTCATCCTGTCAGATGTCGAATCAACCCAGCTGGCACTCGAGTGGTGAAGCGATTGGTTGGCAAGCTGTGTCAAATATATTTTCCGCATTAATGGTGTCAGACAGTGTTAGGTGCATTAATGAGACACGATGGACGGCCATCAGTTCTCGTCCTTGACCTCTGGCATTAACAGAGGGGAGGTAAGCCTACGTCACCCTGTCAGAGATAATTATGCATGGCGGCCCTCGGGGGCGAGCCAAGCTCGGTCAAGCTCGGCGACCAAGCTCGGCTCCTCCGAATAGTGCTTCTTGTTGGAGGGTAGGTGAGCTTATCCTCGGTGTGGCGAGCTTGACGGTCGAACAGGCAAGCTTCTCTGGTTGACCTTGGAGGCGAGCTTTCTTGGAATGAGGCGATCTATCACTCGAGCTAGTGTCCCATCCAGGGGGTCGGTGAGGTGTCGCTTGGGCCCCTAGTGCTTACGGGCCTTAATTTCATGGCCCGGCCTAAAGGTTGAACAATTGCCCCAGTCATTCAAGCTTAACGCTGCAGGCCCGGCTTCAGCTTGGATGACGAATCGTACTCCCACTGGATGAAGGCTGGTCAATAGCATTCAATGAGACCTGACTGCCAAATCCCAATAGTCGTGATGGCGATCCGACAACAGGGAGAGTTTGAGGCGTCCGTTCGCTGAAAAGATGACGCGTGGCTGAGGTGATTAGGGGAGAATTCGAGGCGCTAGCCCAGACCCACTCGGATATTGCCACGTGGCCCACGTCAGACGGTTGTGATCACCCACCTCCTCCTACAAATAGAGATGGAGAGGGAGCAGGAGAGGGTTTTACCTGAATTTTCGAAACTTCAGCTTCTCATCTTTCATCGCCGAGAGCAGCTTCTGTCGACCGCCGTCTTCCGTCCATTCGCCGGAGCTCCATTTGTCTGTTCTGCTTTAGGTACACTCTCAATCCCATCGATGCCTTTGTCTGCTTCTTCCGCGTCTTCTTCCTCTTCAAATGTCCATGTCGAACAGCACCTCGAGGAGGTTGGCAGTGGTGGCGCCACCGAGTCAGAACCGGTGGCATTGGAGACACCGCCGATGCCCTGGCCGGTACAGCGGGAGGGAGACACGGCAGTTGAACAGATCGTCACCTCATCTTCGGTGATCAAGAGGGACCCTAAGAGAGGGAAGGCGCCCATGTCAACCGCTAAGGCCGCTAGGTCACAGGCGGTGGCAGCGCCACGGTCGTGGTCCCTACAGGAATTCTGGCCCAAATGTCTCTGCTGCTGCCCTTCGCGATCCCTGAGATTTGTGCCAAGTATGTCCGGAACCCCTACACAGTCCACCTCCCTGAGCTCAGCGAGCGGATTTGCTTTCCTAGGGACTACGAGGTCGGCGTGTACTACCCGACCTTCGCCTTGGGGCTCCGCTTCCCACTCCATCCCTTCCTTCTTCTCGTCCTCCATTTCCTCGAAATCCCTCTCTTTCAGTTGATGCCGCACTCCATCGGTGCGATGGTTGGCTTTCTTATCCTCTGCTCTGCCCATGGGATAAGTCCGACGCTGCCGCTCTTCCAGTACTTCTTCGAGGCGAAAAGGAAGGAGGAATACTACTATGTCTGTGCAAAGAGGGGCAGGCTTCTCATCCTCGAGCTGCCGGGCAAAGTGAGGGACTGGAAGGAGAGATTTTCCTTTGTCTCAACTCGGTGGACTTGGCTCTGAGGTCGAACTGGTGGACTTTGAATCCCTCAGTGAATACCGAAGTGGTCCTAGAGGGGAGCGACCTGTAGAATGATGTGTCATTATATTCCACATTTTATCTATATGATTACATGTCAAAATGATTGCTCATTTACATATTTCATACTCTATTACGCTATTATTTGGAACAATATGACTTTCGGAGCGTTTATGTCCATTTCAGGGATTTGGAGCGATATTGGAGCAATTTGGAGTCAATAAGACGATCGGCGACGTGAGAGTACCAAGAATACTCATGAAAACATGCTTGAGGTGCCAAAGAAGAAGACTAGAGGAAGAGAAAGATCAAGGAGAAGCCAGGAAGCAATCAGCTTCACTTTCCCAGGTGACTCGACCGAGGAGCACAAGCTGCTCGGTCGAGCTGATACACGAGCCCAGCAGAAAAGAGAATGTGCATCCTACTCGACCGAGCAGCGTTGTGACTCGGTCGAGTCATTTCTATTTTTTGAAGCTCCATCCAGTTCAACATCCTGCGGTCGAGTCATTTCTATTTTTCGAAGCTCCATCCAGTTCAACATCCTGCTCGATCGAGCAAGACTTACTCGACCGAGCCAGCAGGCGACTCGACCGAGCAAGGCCTACTTAGGCCGAGTAGGCATAGCGACAGTTTTGAAGGAGCCCGATCCACTAACAGACTCGACCGATTAGGGGGTGACTCGATCGAGCAATGGGCGACTCGACCGAGCACGAAGGCTACTCGGTCGAGTAAAGCGAAAGCCCAGATTTTCAATAGCCGTGCACTCTTTTCAAATCTGCTATTACCTGTGATTTTTCAGTATTTTGCTGATATTTTTTTCAGATAGTAGACTTCAATATGGTTCCAACGCCACCAAGAACATACCAATCGGAGGTCGGATGAGCTATAGAGAATTTCTGCAAGATGGTGCTGCAGTGCTGAAATCTGCACTCGACCGAGTGCTATTTCTACTCGGTCCGAGTGCTGATGGGGTCCACCAATAAGTTGCGGCCAGAAACAGAGTTGGGCCGAAATTAGAGATGGTTTTTTGGGTTATTTTCTAGGGTTTAGAGAGGGATATATATTGTTTTGTAGCCGTCATTTTTAGGGGGAACTTTTGGGAGAGTTTTTTAGTTAGATCTATCGAGTTTTGGGAGACGATCTTTTGGGAGTTAGGCTACGCCATAGGCCCCTCCTCTTGTATCAAGCTAAGTATTTTATCTCTTTAATTTTATTTTAGATCTTATTATTGTTCTTATATGATGCTAGCTATGATCTCTATTGTTTCCATAGTATTTGCTATGCTTGAATAATCTTTTCTTGGGCTAATGGATTAGCCCTAGGATTTTAGGATCTAGATGCAAAGATAGGATTTTTATGATACGTTGGATATAAAAGGGGTTATATTTTGGTTGATCCAACAAAATCCCTAGGAGAACTCGTACTGAGATCGTGCCCACGGTCGGTGGAATCGATTAGCTTAAGGAGTATCCTACGGATTTAATTAGGGAGTTAGTGGATTCAACCAAGGCTCGTGGCCATGCCTGGCTCGTGCCATGAGGGGATCCACCGACGAACTATATCACTACATTGACGGCTACCGCCATTGCGTCAATAAGAGACCATCCCCATAAATCCAATGCAACGTAAGAATTCTAGCCTAGCGTCGATATCCGACGATCCTAGTGGCGAGTCATAAAGCCCTAGTCTTTTATATTTTATTCTTTCTTTGTGTGGAACCCCTTGCGACGTTGAGTGACACAACCTTCGCATCCATCACCATTACGACCCTCCATACCCCACTTCCACCAATAAACCCGTAAGTCTAACTCAATCTAGGAGTAGATATGTAGTATAACACCGCTTCCCCGTGTTCGATACCCGCTTGCCACTATAGCGTGCGCTTGCGATAAATGACATCGTTTCGGAGTTAGTTCCAGGTCGATCAGAGAACACCAAAATTCTAGAGGAGATCTCAAGGGAGTGCAGGGTCTTCAAAGACCTGGTCACAAAAGAGATGATCGCCCAGCACGTCTGGTTTGAAGGTACTCCGAGTTTTGCGAACAACTTCTGAAATGCTCACCATGATCTGTTTTCTTTCAGGAGGTGATGAAGTTGGCGAGGGAGGCGTCGTCGAAGTAGCCGTCGAGCAAAGGCAAGAGCCAGCAGCCCGCCTCAAGGAGCTCGGCACAGGCGGGGTAGAAGCGGAGTCTGGAGGAGACCGCCACCGCTCGGGCCGAGAAAGGGGAGCGAATCAAAAAATCGAGGAATGAGCCTGTGGCCACAGCTCCTGCATCCTACACGAGTGAGGCGGCAACTGGCGGACTGGTCCACCTTGACCCGGAGGAGCCCGTGGTCAGCCCTGTGGCTGCTGAGTACCAGGGCCTGTCAATCAGCACCACAGCTGCCATCCCCACTAGTTCGGTCGCCCAACTGAGACCCCCGACGGTGCCGACCACTACAAGCCATCCTGTAGTCACGACCTGGCCCTATTCGTACCTGTCGTTCGGGCTGGGGAAGCCGGACCATCTGAGCTATGAGACCGCACTAGCCACCTTTAAGTCGACGAAGGAGGCAGTTCTCGCCATTCCTCCAGAGACGATTGTCGCGCCGTGCTACCCGGTGAGGGCCCATGAGTATGTCTTCGACGAGACCGGTGTGGCAGCCTGCCTGGCGGAGAATAGCATGCTTCCGAGGGACCGAGAGTCCCTGTTGAATGTTAGTGCTGAACGCCTCTGCGACACGGCCATCTGGCATAGTATGCAGGTTCGTCGCCCTTCGCCTAAGATGCCGGACTTCTCCTTTTTTCGATACGCTTATGATTTTTGATCCTCTTTATAGGCAGGCGTCGCTTTGTGTCTCTCTAACGACACACGTTGGAGGTAAATCGGCTCGAGATGGCGCTCGGGAGGAAGGCGGCCACCCTCAAGGACGCCGAGACGAAGCTGAAGGGGGCCACTGAGAGGCTGGTGAAGGTCCGGAGGGGGATTATAAGGCCCAAAAGGATGAGACCGCTAGGCTGGACAAGGCCACCGGGGAGCTGTAGGAGAGGGTCCGCGAAGAAGAGGCCTGGAGGGTCGCCGCTGAGAAGCTCCTGGCCTCGGAGAAACAGGCGACCGCGGTGAAGATTGCCAAGCTAGAGCAGCGGAATGCTAAGCTGGCGAAGGTCGACCTAGACAAGGTCATGGTCCAGGCCGTTCTTCAATACCAAAACATCGAGCTCGTCCCTGACCTGACGACCATGAGGGCGGAGGGCTTCGACGACGATCTGGAGGCTGGCTTCGAGAGGGTCAAGGTGAGATTGGGAAGCTCTACCCCAACATGGAGATTGACTTCGTCTGGCAGTCAGCAACGTCCGATGACGAAGAGGAGGCTTCCACTGCCTCTGAGGCCGAGGTGGCAGAGATTCCGGCCGGTGGCAACCATGGAGACGACCAGGTGGACTCACAAGTCCCAGAGGGCGACAATCAAGGAAGTGGCAGCCGAGTCGAGGCACCATAGGCTGGGACGAGTATGTAAGGTCAACCCTGGTGTAACGACCTGTATCTTTCAATACATTTAATTACGTATTTAACGTATTTTCATTTTATTTTATAAAGGTTCGTCAGGAGTTTTATGATTTCAAAAAATTCTTATAAAAATATTTTGACGTATCAAACTAGTTATGGAGTATTTTAGTTAGTTCTGGTTTCACCAAATACCTCTAAATAATTTGATAAAAATTCATTTTCAATTGTTACTGTTATGACTTAATGAATTAATTTTCTATACAAACATCATTTTCAAACTTCTACGGTATCATTCTATGATCATTTAGGGCTCCCCACATTAATTTCATAATTTTCTGAAGTCAAATCAATAGAGAACCCGCTTCCTAAATGTTTTGACCTAAAACTAGTATCGTGGCTCAACCCCCAAAATGGATCTCGTATTCGCGATCCTCGCGACTATACGATCTCGTGGGTATGTTTTCGTAGTTTTTCGAACACGTTTAGTTTCAGGGGCAAAACCGTAATTTCATTTATATCCTTTACTAATTACTTTTCTTAATTAACCTCACTTAATTTAACTACCCTAACCCGTAGGTAGCCACCTACCTTCCCATCCACAAGGTTCATGCCTTATACACATTTCTACACTCAGTCTCCCCTCCCAACAACCTATTTAATGACCTTCATTAATAATATAACATTATTGTATTAATTTAAATCCTCTATTTAACACCCTTCTTCCTCTCACAGAATCACACCCATCTGCTTCTCCTCAAGGTCATTCCACGTTAACCACATCCCCATTATTTCCCTCTAACCCAACTCTTCTCTCTCCCTCTCTCTTCTCTTTTCAAGAGGCCGAACCCATGCACGTTGACAACCCCCCATGCACAGCCCACACCCAGCAACCCTCGACACCCCGTTGCCCACCGCTGCGTCCTCTCCGACGAGGCCAGCCCCTCTATAGCTACCCGCCCCCACGGCACACGCCGTCGCTGTCCTCCTCCCCTCGACGACGACCTCGGAACGCATCCCCTGCCCTTCGACGCCACCCATAGCCGTGAGCCCGCACGCCAAGCCTCCCAGCCCACGGCGACGACGACGCGGCTGTCGACCCATCCTCAATCGTGAGCAGCTCCCGCAAACATCCACCAAGCCCCTATCTCGTTGCTCCGACCACCCCCCAAGCGGCGCTCCCTCCGCTCCTCTGTTCCGACCACCCTACAGAACCCCCTCCGCCGTGAGCTCTCTACGAACACCTCCTCTGTCAGCCCCTCCGACGAGGAGCTCCGCCATCGAAGCCCTACGATAGCCACCCCCAAAGCTCCCCTCGTGAGACTGTCGTCGCCGACCTTACCCCCACCTTCAACCGCCGCCTTTCGCCTCCCCGCCTGTGCTCCGTCCCCCGCCTCCGGCGATGCCCTCGGCGAAGCCCCGAGCGCCCCAAGCCCCACCTCCACTTGTGTCGCCGCCGCAAGGACCTCACATCCGTCGTCACCATCGCCTGAGCACCCGACCCGCACTGCCGCCAGCGCTGCCCCCTCGTTGCCATCCACTGACGCAACCCACGCCCACCGAGCGGACCAAGGTTAGGGTATTTTTTTATAAAACGTATTTTTATACGAAAATACCGTATAAACATATTTTTCAATATATTAAAACTTATATAATATGGATTTATTGGTCTAAAATTAATAGTAAATAATATAGAGACCAGAAAAATACAAGGCCAGACCCAGAAAATCAGAAATAACATTCTGGATCTACTGGCGCTAGTTTCATCTCAATCAGACGCTTAATTTTTTCCAGAATAAATTTTTAATCCTAAAACTTAAATACGTCTTTTTCTTTTAAAAATCCGTAACTTATTATTTTCACGTAAACTGATACTTGATAAAAATATATGTTGTAGCACTCTTCGAGACGGTCGTTTTGACTGCTCACTTGAACCATTCCGATATGTATTGCACCCAGAAGAAATTGTTGAATAATTACGGTACCTAATTAAAATTAGTTTTTAAATTAATTTTTGAGCTTCTAAAAATTATAAAAATTACCAGAAGCTTCTTAAAAATATTTCCTCTTGTAGTAAAATTATTTTCTTCATATCTAGCCTATATAAAAGTTTAGAACGATTTTCAATGACGTTTCAATCAGTTTAAAAATCGAAATGATCAAGATAAATAAATGGAAAATAGTGTGCTCTTTAACCGGCTGTTCCTTGTGTTTGCAGGTACCAATTCTTATGCACCAGCTTTCTTGGAAGCTATAGCTCCAACATCATCTTTCTACGATGATATTGATAACGTAAGTCACTCTAATTCTAGTTTTAGAAGTTAAGCCAGTGTAAAAGCATGAACTTAGGATGCTTATAAATAGTCTCAGAACAATCATTGATTCTAAATAACTTCAAACGTGTTTCTTCAACATCTTTCATTGCACGTAAACTTATAACTCTCGTTCACACTTGTCTACCATGTTTCGATGCTTATCACTTGAAAAACTACGCATACACTTTATATACACTCGTTGCACGATTTCACATGGACACGTCACCTGTTGCATGCCATTTATTACTCAATGAATGCTCATATGGAATGTCATGTGTGGAACATCTTGTGAAACATCTTGTGGAATATCTTGTGAAAGATCGTGTGGAATATTTTGTGGAACATCTTATGGAACATCTTATGGAACATCTCGTGGAACATCCCGTAAGGAACATGTACCTGATTCACATGACACATCACTGGGGTTTGGGGTAACTCATAGTTTGAGAGAGTGCTGGAGTGATTGGAGTTCAATCTACATGTCTAGCTGCCTGGGTTTCGGCATTCTGTCTAGCTGCCTATGTTTCGGCAAATATAAAAATGCTGCATGTCAGCATCCTGTCTAGCTGCCTGGGTTTTCGGCATTCGTCTGGGTAAACGCACCCATGCAAGAGATGAACTCAATGGTCAAATATTGTACCCTTCGACTTGAGTCACGTAGTTTTAGTGTAGTTACTTTTGCACAGTCACCTTTACTTTACGTATTCCATGCATGTTACTTACCACACTTGTGCAGCCACCCATACTTTACTCGTCGTACTTTTAGCTACAGCAGTAGCATGCTTCACATGCTTAGCCTGCTTTACTACATTGCTGCCTGGTTGTTTTATTGTCATTACTCCACATGACTGCTTACTTTACCTACTTTATTACTATGTCATATATGCCATGTCATCGTTGTTGCTATCATACTTTACTTATCGCACTTGCATATATGACTGATGTTCGTTTACTATCGTACGTAGTTAGTCCCATAGTCTGTTCATTCCCATGCTTGTACACTGCTTTTACTACTATTAATAGAATTGTTGTGACTTACCTACGGTTCCATTTTCATGGCACCACAGACGACGTACATGTTGAGATAGATGTTCCTGAGTTGCAGAGCCAGAGTTCGATCGTGAGACCGTAGTTTACAGTGTTATTTTCACTTATGTACTTTCTTTCTTTCATGTATCTTATTGGAACATTTTGTACAGTATGGATTGTAATAATTGGAAACTATTTGGGTATTTTTGTACATCTCTGCATCGTGGTTATTTTGATTTCACTGGTTAACTACAGACCTGCAAATAAATCAAATAAGTAACAGGCCCCCGAGAGCGGGTCGTTACACCTGGGGCCGAGCCTGGAGTCTTTTTTTGTTTTGATCCAGAGATGTAAAAAGTTAGACAAAATACAATTAAATTTTTTTGCTCACTATCAATATTGGTCGTTTTGTTCGTTCTGCGACCTGTGCCTATGTATGTGTATGCCCCCAACATTCTGTCATTGACGAGTGTAAGGCTGAGGAGAAGTAGAATGTTGTAGAGTCGCATGTCCGCTCCGGGTCTGGTGGTGAGTTGTCGAGAGGGGGGCGATAGGGAGGAGCCGACCACGCGGCCTCTGTTGGGGGGCGAGCTGCCCGGGAGGTTTTTGAGAGGGCGGGTATTGGGCCGTCGTCAACACTGTAACCTTTGTAATCGGGCAGGTATTGGGCCGTCGCCGACCCTGCATTGTAACGCCCCGCTCCCCAGGATACCCAATAAGTACGAATCCGTATCAGGTATTCCTGAAGAGGCGAGTGTTACGAAGAGGAATACAAATAAAACCAGTAGGCCACTGCGCACGTGCTGGGAAGTACATGTACTGCTCCAATCGAACAACACCAAAGAATAACATATACGACAAAATTCAACAAAGAAAAAAACATTCATATATATAATGAATATTAATTACAAATATGAGTAGAAATATTTAACCCACTCTCAATTTACAACAACTCGCTAATACAACCCTCAAAACTACACCCACAAATAACTCCAACCACCAACTTCCAGCTGCACCTGCAAGACTACTACCACCTGAAAAACCACGGGAGGAGCACGTCAAAGCGTGTCCAAGTAGGATATCCCAATCTCAAGGCATATTATTAACATGTTATGCAAATGCTACATGACATGACAAGATATTAGTGACATATGGATGAAAGTGCATGTGATGAAGCATGTTATAGAGCATGTTGTAAAGTATGTCGTAAAGCATGTTGCAACACATGTTATAAGGCATGTTGTGACATGCAATACAACATTAAGGAAGTTAACACTTAACATGAAGGAAATTATAAAGGATGTTATGAATGATGTTATGACATCTTCCTTAACATGAATTACATAGAGAGAGTACATCCAGCACATGGGTTCACGCATTGCAATATGTTATTACAAGTTGTGTTAAGCACGATTATGGAATAAGAAAACCCTACACATATGGGTCACGGGCTATCATGGCATGGCTTCATAGTCTTTTTCATTTACTTTCCATTTCATTCATGTTGGGCCGTGCATCTCCTTGTGCACCCCTTTTTCCATCACATATAACCCTATAAATCCATGTCATGCATTCCATTTGCACCCACATATGCTTGGTATTGGAATTCCACACCGAGCTATATTAGTGTTAAGCCAATTTTCAATACAAAACCATTCCACTACATTTCTCATTTTCCTTGCCCTTCTTTCTTCTCATAATAATTTCATAGTCTCATTCTTTTCCACAACAATTCCACAAATTCATTACTAAGCACATGGCCGAAATACAACAATATGTAAAATGACTTTCTCTTAAGTTATTGAGGCATACAAGGAGCATGGAAATAGCAACATATGAACTACTACAAAGGGGCTTTCCTTCACATACAACTACACGTCCCAAATTGGCAACACATCATAGCATATCATAATTCTATAAATTAACACAAGATGATTGCAATTTGAATTACAACATGGAAATTAAACTAATGCATGAAAATAATATGACATGAGAGTTGAGAATCCCACACAAATAGATGAATAGCCATGAATTCCTCATGAAAAGACCCAAGATTCAAACTTCTCCATGAATCCCGTTTTCCCATCTTCACCCATCCAAAAATCACCTTCTAGCTCATGGAATCACCTCCTTCTAGCTCCAAACCCCCCCATATACATCTAGCTAACATCAAGGCTCAAAAGGAGCATGAGAACAGAGGATTTGGGCTTGAAATTGAAGGGAAAAAGCCATGGATAATTTCGTCCAGATCTGGAATTAATTTTAGAGGATGCTTTTGGCCATGGAATTTGAAGGAAAATGGGTAGAGTTGAAAGGGGAAGAGAAATGATTGAGTTAGGGTTTCACCTCTTCTTTTTCTTTCTTTTTCTTCTCTTTTCTTCATCTTTTTCCATGGAATTTCGCAGGTTTTAGGGCTGGTTTGGTTCAGATTTTTTGGGGGAAGGAGAGAAGGGAAGAGAGAGGAAATGTGAGAGATTTTTAGGAGAGAGATGATGAGTCACAAAACTTGATGTCATCTTCTAACAAAGTCTCTCTAATAACATGACACCTAGCTACTATCTTACACAGAAACCCCTAACACAATCCAATAATTCTCTCCAAGCCCTCATGCATGCTATGAAGCACAAAACACACAAAACCCCCTCTAAACCTTCTATTACAAAGTAAGCACAAAACTCCTCCTAAGAAGTCATATTTACATATAATTATACCCATATACCCAAAACCATTTATGCAAAATCATATACCCACACAAAATAAATATTATACTACCACATTTAAATAACACAACTTCTAATTATATAATTTCACTTAACATTAACATCCAATTAATACAATAATACAATCAATACACAACATACATCCAATGCAACTTTTATCCACCCACACACTCATATATAACATACACAATATAGTATTTCAAACTTAGGGGTATTACAATCTACCCACCTTAAAAATAAAGTTCGTCCTCGAACTTTCTAGGCAAAGGGTGACTGCTTCTACTTCTTGACTCTATGGGTTCCTACCCACCTTAGGACATGTCTACCCCCATGGACCCATTACATGTACTACCTTATGCACGCCGCAGTGCGGGTCCGCTCCAGATCTGGTGGCGAACTGCCGAGAGGGGGACGATAGGGAGGAGCCGACCCCATGTCCTCTGTTGGTGGGCGAGCCGCTCGGAGGTCTTTGAGAGGGTTGGTATTGGGCCGTCGCCGACCCCGTAACCTCTGTAATCGGGAGGGTATTGGGCCGTCACCGACCCCGCATGTCCGCTCCGGATCTGGTGGCGAGCTACCAAGAGGAGGGCGATAGGGAGGACTTATGGGGCAGGTCGCGGTGCAGCTACCCATAGCGTACCGGGCTTCGCTAACCAAACCAGAAGACCTTCGTGGCTGTTCGCCATCCAAACCGAAGTGATAAATGCGGGGTTGGCTACAGCCCATCAATACCCGCCCTCTCAAAAGACCCCGAAGGCGATCTATCTCTATAGAGAACCTCGCCACGCTCAAACTCCGGGGCAGGCTTACGAGCTACGCCCTCGTTAGGTCTCCCATGCATACGAAGCTCGCTACCGAACAAAAGGTGTGAAGCGATTCTATCACGCCCCGCTTCCCTAAAATGGAGGCGAGATGTGAGAAGGTCCGCTCAGACGTGGAGCTGTGAAGCCTCACGCCTGATAAGCGTCAAATCTGAATATATGCAGGTCCCTGTAAGAGCGAGCGGAAAAACAATAATAATAAAGGAGACTGATAAGTTAACCATTCTCAGAATTTGTCCACAATAATATTCAACATCGCAGAGAAAGCCACCAGGCTAAAAGAAAGAGTCTAGGCCCAAAACATGGCCAACAAAATACAACACAGAACAAAGTATTAGTGATACGCACCGAAAACTAAAGCAGTCTAAACAACAACACAAACAGTCTCTACGACTGATCTCCCGTGTCCTCAAACTCCTCGACGAACGCGGGCTCTGACTCAGCGTCAGTGAACACCACGTCCTCAGCAGCAACCTCAGGCTCAGGGTCTAACATGTGTCACCCAAAAGAGTAAAGGGGCACATGTCAGCAAGTCTAAAAAGACTTGGGCAAGGAACTGAAAGGAAAGTAACTAACAACCTAGCAGTTATAGTATGATGCATAGCATGCCAAGTATAGTATGGAAGCAACAAGTAAGATAAAGTGCAAGTAACAAGTATGGCATGGATGACAAGTTTTACATGAACAAATACAAGTACACAGACAAGTCTAGTAAGCACGTCGTGCACAGAGATTCCGCCTGTTGGCTAGAGTGGCTGATCGGGCCAACTCTTAAGCTCAAGTGACCGTTTATCCCTACACCTCCACGTGTATTGGGCATTGGCTTTTGACCAACACAAGGAGCCCGCTTCTGGATCACGAGCCAGGAAGTGTTTTTGGCATAGGGTTGTGCCCGCTAAAAGCAGGTTCCTAGCCGGATCAAGTAGTACAAGTATTGTAGCGTGTGCTACGAATGCAACATTCGACATGGATAACATGGCATACACAGATGATTCGCGTACCGTTAATTGAATTTAAATATGACAGATAAGATGCATGGGTGACAAGTGCAAATAATTAAAAGAAATCGGATCTAGCTTCGTTGTCAAGCTAGATCCTAAAATTTGCACCTAGGCGAGTATCATTTCGTCGCCTAGTCTCTTTTACGCCTACAACAAGCAAATGGCCTAAAGCGTGGCCTAAAACCCTAAGTGGCAAGTTTCACTTGCCTGGCACCAAGGATGACGATCAACGAGGCACGTCACAAAATGTTAAACTACGGAGATGGGATCTCTGCCATGGCAAAACAATATTAGAACAACATCCAATCCGGTTTTATAATCGAATCTACGACCCATTATATTAGGGTTTAACAAAAATCACAACGTGGGTCATGAGAATATTAAAGCATCGATTTACTAACCATATCGTAGCGGAAGAACGATGTCGAGCAAGCACGGCAACGGAAGAACGATCCGGAGAATTATGGCTTAGATCTGGAAATGGCGAGAAAATATGGAGAAAATGGGATTTGGGGGGTTTTGGGGTTGGCCGACGGCCTAAGGGAGGTGGCCGACGCAAGAATGGCGAGAGGGAAGCTCCAAGGAAGAAGGAAAGGCTTGGAGAATGTTGGAGGATGATTTGGGGAAGAAAATGGCTCAGAAGAAATGAAAGAAGAATGAAAAGAATCGGGGGTTTAAATAGAAAAAGTTGCGGCGGCTGGGCCGAACCTAGGGTTTCGGGGTCGATTAATCGGTCAAAGAAGAGTTGTTGACCGACTAGTTTGGGAACTAGTCGGTCGGTCATTCAACTGTAACCGACTAAAATCAAACAGCGAAAGAAGGAATAAATCTGGGTAATGAATTAGTCGGTCTGTGAAGGCCCGTCGACCGACTAGTTTGCAACCTAGTCGGTCGGTGAGTGTTCATTGACCGACTAACGATAAACAGTAACTTAGGTAAAATTTATCAAAGGAACTAGTTGGTCTGAGAGCAAGTTCTGACCGACTAGTTTCACATCTAGTCGGTCGGTGGTTGTTCTTAGACCGACTAAGAGTAAATAGTAACTCCTGAATAATTGATTTAATGAACTAGTCGGTTCCAAAAGAGTTCCTGACCGACTAGATTGGAATCTAGTCGGTTGGTTCCCCTTCTTGAACCAACTAACGTGCACGAAAAGTTTCGATATGGAGCGCGAAGCTCCGGGAAGGATTCCTATGACTCCTAGGCTCAAACTAACTCTAAGATATGAGCGATATGAATTTCGTCATGCGTGACTTACTCCAAGCTCAACGGTCTAAGGAAGAAGCTAGGAAAGTCATAACGAAACGAACGAAAACGAAAGCTACGGAGACGGAAAATCACACATAAGGAGAAAATCCACCAAAACATATATTATAATATAGATAATCCAAATACATGAAAAACCAGTCGTTACATCCTCCCCAACTTAAGAAAAATTCCGTCCTCGGAATTTCCCAACACTCACGTGTCCGGGAACAAAAGTGGGTAGAGCTCTCGCATCTCATCCTCTCTCTCCCAAGTAGACTCTCCTGGCGAGCCATGTCGCCACATCACCCTCACAAGATTGACAACCTTGTTTCAGAGTGACTTCTGACGCCTGTCCAAAATCAGCACTGGCTGCTGGTCATACGTCAAATCTGGGCGAACGGTGATCTCCGAGAAATCCACAGCATGAGACGGATCGCTGACGTACCGACGAAGCTGCGACACATGGAAAACATCGTGAACCCCTTCCAAAGATGGCGGCAAGGCTAAGCGGTAGGCTACCTCGCCAACTCTCTCCAGAATGTCAAACGGTCCAATGTATCGCGGGCTCAACTTTCCCCGTTTCCCAAAGCGAATCACACCACGATTTGGGGAAATCCTCAGGAACACATGGTCGCCTGGCTGAAACTCCAATGGACGGCGTTTAGCATCAGCCCAATGCTTAAAACGGTCCTGAGCAATCCTCAACCTCTCCCGAATGTTCCTGACAACATCCACAGCCTCCACAATCATCTCAGGTCCCAACAGTTCCCGGTCACCAATGTCGTCCCAACTCAAAGGCGAACGACATTTCCTCCCATATAGCGCTGTAAAAGGCGCCATGCCAATACTCGCCTGGAAGCTGTTGTTGTAAGAGAACTCCACCAGATGTAGATGGTCCTCCCACGAACCCTTGAAATCCAACATGCACGCCCTCAGCATGTCCTCCAAGATCTGAATCGGTCTCTCGGACTGGCCATCTGTCTGCGGATGGTACGTCGTGCTGAAACTCAGACTCGTACCCAAACTCTTCTGCAAACTCTGCCAAAACTGAGATGTGAACCTTGTGTCTCTGTCTGACACGATACTCACAGGGACTCTGTGAAGTCGTACGATCTCCTGCACGATTCACGTTACATCACTATTTAAACTAGGAAAAGGAAATAGAAACGGAGAGTAAGGAATTTACCTCCACATATCTCCTCGCTAGCGCCTCAGTGGACTGTCCTACTCGGAATGGAATAAAGTGCGCAGATTTGGTCAATCGATCTACAATCACCCAAATCGCGTCATTCTGTTTCGGACTCCGAGGCAGTCCAGTGACAAAGTCCCTAGTGATTTGTTGCCACTTCCACTCCAGAATCGGAAGCGGTTGTAGCAACCCTGCGGTACGCTGATGCTCCGCCTTCACCTGCTGGCAAACCAGACACTTGGCTACACTCCGAGTCACACTCCTCTTCATGCCATACCACCAAAAGTTCAGGCAAAGATCCTTATACATCTTGGTACCACTAGGATGTACAGAATACGGCGAACTGTGTACCTCAACCAGCAACTCCTCTCTAATATCTCCAGCCGGCACACACAACCTGGCTCCAAACCTCAGCAAGCCATCCTCATGAATCAAAAAGTCAGTCCGCAGACCGGCTTCTACCTGCTCTCGAATCTTCACCAGCTTCGTATCTCCAGCCAGGCCAGCCTTGATCCGATCCACGATCGTCGACTGTATCTGCATACACATCAACGAAGAAGCCTCTCCAGGAAAAACAATCTCAATTCCAGACTCGCAAAAATCCTGCTGCAATCCCCACTGCGAAGTCAACATCATCACCGCTGGAAGCCTACTCAGCGCATCCGGAACCACATTCACCTTGCCAGGGTGATACTGCAAATCGATCTCATAATCCGCCATGAGCTCCAACCATCGACGCTGTCGCATGTTGAGCTCCTTCTGAGTAAAAATATACTTCAAGCTTTTGTGATCGGTGAAGATCTTCACTTTCTCACTCAGCAGGAAGTGCCTCCAAATCTTGAGCGCAAACATGACAGCAGCCAACTCCAAGTCGTGCGTCGGGTAATTCTTCTCATGAGTCTTGAGCTGACGCGAAGCATATGCCACCACATGACCGTGCTGATGCAACACACAACCGAGGCCCTTGTCAGAAGCATCACAAAAGATCTCAAATCCTCCACTACGATCAGGCACAACAAGAACAGGGGCAGTCGTCAATCTCTCCCTCAGAACACCAAAGGCATTCTCACAATCACCCGACCAAACAAAAGGTACATCCTTCCGCGTCAATCTGGTCATCGGCTCAGCAATACGGGAAAAGTCCTTAATGAAGCACCGATAGTAACCAGCAAGCCCAAGGAAACTCCGGATCTCAGATGCTGACTGCGGAACAGGCCACTCTCTGATGGCCTTGATCTTCTCGGGATCCACTGAAATACCATCTCCAGATACCACATGCCCGAGAAAAACAACTCTGTCCAGCCAAAACTCGCACTTCGAAAACTTAGCATACAAACGATGCTTTCTCAAAATCCCTAACACTGTCCTCAAGTGCGAGGCATGCTCTTCCTCCGACTTTGAATAGATCAGAATGTCGTCAATAAAGATAACGACAAACTTATCTAAAAAGTCGTAGAAAATCAGGTTCATCAGATTCATGAAAATTGCGGGAGCGTTGGTTACACCGAAGGGCATAACCACAAACTCGTAGTGTCCATACTTCGTCCTGAAAGCAGTCTTCGGAACATCATCCTTCTTCATCTTCAGCTGATGATAACCACTCCTCAGATCCAACTTCGAAAACACCCTCGATCCTCCAAGCCGATCAAAAATATCATCGATGCGAGGCAACGGGTATTTATTCTTAATGGTCACTGCATTCAGCTCCATGTAGTCCACGCACATGCGACGCGAACCATCCTTCTTTTTCACCAGCAGCACCGGTGCTCCCCACGGAGACACACTAGGATTGATATAACCTTTCTGCAAAAGCTCATCCAGCTGCTTCCGTAATTCTTCCAACTCTGCTGGCGCCATACGATATGGTGCCTTCGAAATGGGCTGCGCTCCGGGAATAAGGTCAATCGAAAACTCGAGAGCTCGATCAGGCAGCAGTCCAAACATCTCCTCGGGGAAGACGTCATCAAATTCTCGCACCACAGCTGGCCTCTCCTGCTCCATCTGCATAGCCACAAACTCCACCGGTCTGGCCTGAAATCTGACCGGGCCAAGCGAACTGCTACCCCGGCAGAACTCAAACACTGGATGTCCGGGAATTTCGAACACCACTTTCTTCCTCCGACAGTCGATCGTAGCATAGAAGCTCGCAAGCCAATCCATCCCAAGGACCGCATCATAGTTGATGATGTCGTGGACAATGAAATTAGCATAAAGCTCATGTCCACAAACCACCAACGGGCAAGAATTGCAACCACGATGCACCGAGACCACTCCATTCCCTGTAACGATGTTCCAACTCTTGGGAAGAGGGGACGTCGACAAGGAATGCCTCTCCACGAAGCTCCGAGATAGGATGCACATCGATGCACTAGAGTCAAAAAGAACTCGTGCAGGAAATGTGCAAACCAGAATCACACCTACAAACAGTCTAACAATCAAGCCCTATTCTAGCAAACAATCATGCACACGCAAACAACATAATCTAACAAACAAAACTAATTAAGAAAGGAACAGCTAGTTTGAGAGTTACCTGCGATAACCTCATCCACAGCCATGCTCTCCACTTCAGACATCAGAAAAGCCTGCCGCCTCGGCGGAAAAGCCTGCTGGAAGGCCTGCCTTTGTGGAACAAGAGCTGCTCCACGTTTAGCAGGAACAGGCGCTCTCTGCTGCAACGGCTGTGCTGTAATAGATGCTCCCCAAGGCCGCTTCAACTTCGGGCAGTCCTTCATGGTATGGGTAGGATCTCCACAGACAATACACTGGCCCAGGAATCTCCTACACTGCTCCTTGATATGCCCGGTCTTGCCGCAGAAATGGCAAGACTTCTGAATAGGCCCTCCTGGCCTCTTGAACTGCACCGGCTGATTAGGCTTGAAACTAGGCCTAACCACCGCTCTGGCCTGCTCCATAGGCCTCTTCCTAGCTCCAGCAACATGTCCTCTCCTCTGGTTCACAATCAGTTCCTGCCTCCGTGCCGCTATCAGAACCTTCTGATAAGACTCCAGATCAGAGGAAGACACAAAACTCTGAAGCTCCAAAGCAAGTCCCTGCAGGAACCTCTGAGCTCTCTCATCAGTATCCTGCACCATCTTCGGTGCGAACCGACTCAGCCTGGTGAACTCTTGGTGGTACTGATCCACCGACAAGCTCCCCTGCTTCAAATCAATGAAGCGCTGCAACATCTCTCTCCGGGCAGCCTTTGGAAAATATTCCTCATCGAATCTGGACTTGAAGGTAGTCCAAGATATCGGCTCCTCCAACAGCTCCTCCTCAGCATCCCACCAATTCCTGGCATTATCCTTAAGCTGCCTCTTCGCCAAGTCAACCCAGCCAACCTCGTTGACCTTGGACATCTTCAAATTATTCTCAATATTCCTGACCCACTCGTCAGCAGCTAGAGGACCTTCAGTACCATCAAAATATGCAGGACCCAGCTCTCGAAACTGCTTCGCTCCTGGCTCGGAACGAGGGGCATCCTGAACTGCCCGAGCAGCTCGAACGACTGGAGCATTCTGGACTTGCAGGAGCACACCCTGCTGCACCTGCATCATCTGAAGCATCATCCGCATCATCTCCCCATTGGTGGGCTCCCGTTCAGGCTCCTCGTCATGAGGGGGCGCACCACCAGAAGATCGGGTATTTCGCCTTCCTGCCATCTAATGACACAGAAAACGAAACAATTAAACTCATAGCTTATGACTCGGATGTCGAATTTTATCCGTGGACATTAAAATATTATCATCGTTATTCCGTTAGTTGCCGTTACACACGGACCTGCATGGGCCACCAACAAAACCTGTCATGCCCCGCTTCCCTAAAATGGAGGCGAGACGTGAGAAGGTCCGCTCAGACGTAGAGCTGTGAAGCCTCACGCTTGATAAGCGTCAAATCTGAATATATGCAGGTCCCTGTAAGAGCGAGCGGAACAACAATAATAATAAAGGAGACTGATAAGTTAACCATTCTCAGAATTTGTCCACAATAAAATTCAACATCGCAGAGAAAGCCACCAGGCTAAAAGAAAGAGTCTAGGCCCAAAACATGGCCAACAAAAGACAACACAGAACAAAGTATTGGTGCTACACACCGACAACTAAAGCAGTCTAAACAACAACACAAACAGTCTCTACGACTGATCTCCCGTGTCCTCAAACTCCTCGACGAACGCGGGCTCTGACTCAGCGTCAGCGAACACCACGTCCTCAGCAGCAACCTCAGGCTCAGGGTCTAACATGTGTCACCCAAAAGAGTAAAGGGGCACATGTCAGCAAGTCTAAAAAGACTTGGGCAAGGAAACTGAAAGGAAAGTAACTACCAACCTAGCAGTTATAGTATGATGCATAGCATGGCAAGTATAGTATGGAAGCAACAAGTAAGATAAAGTGCAAGTAACAAGTATGGCATGGATGACAAGTTTTACATGAACAAATACAAGTACAAAGACAAGTCTAGTAAGCACGTCGTGCACAGAGATTCCGCCTGTTGGCTAGAGTGGCTGATCGGGCCAACTCTTAAGCTCAAGTGACCGTTTATCCCTACCCCTCCACGTGTATCGGGCATTGGCTTTTGACCAACACAAGTAGCCCGCTTCTGGATCACGAGTCAGGAAGTGTTTTTGGCATAGGGTTGTGCCCGCTAAAAGCAGGTGCCTAGCCGGATCAAGTAGTACAAGTATTGTAGCGTGTGCTACGAATGCAACATTCGACATGGATAACATGGCATACACAGATGATTCGCGTACCGTTAATTGAATTTAAACATGACAGATAAGATGCATGGATGACAAGTGCAAATAATTAAAAGAAATCGGATCTAGCTTCGTTGTCAAGCTAGATCCTAAAATTTGCACCTAGGCGAGTATCATTTCGTCGCCTAGTCTCTTTTACGCATACAACAAGCAAATGGCCTAAAGCGTGGCCTAGAACCCTAAGTGGCAAGTTTCACTTGCCTGGCACCAAGGATGACGATCAACGAGGCACGTCACAAAATGTTAAACTACGGAGATGGGATCTCTGCCATGGCAAAACAATATTAGAACAACATCCAATCCGGTTTTATAATCGAATCTACGACCCATTATATTAGGGTTTAACAAAAATCACAACGTGGGTCATGAGAATATTAAAGCATCGATTTACTAACCGTATCGTAGCGGAAGAACGATGCCGAGCAAGCACGGCAACGGAAGAACGATCCGGAGAATTATAGCTTAGATCTGGAAATGGCGAGAAAATATGGAGAAAATGGGATTTGGGGGGTTTTGGGGTTGGCCGACGGCCTAAGGGAGGTGGCCGACGCAAGAATGGCGAGAGGGAAGCTCCAAGGAAGAAGGAAAGGCTTGGAGAATGTTGGAGGATGATTTGGGTAAGAAAATGGCTCAGAAGAAATGAAAGAAGAATGAAAAGAATCGGGGGTTTAAATAGAAAAAGTTGCGGCGGCTGGGCCGAACCTAGGGTTTCGGGGTCGATTAGTCGGTCAAAGAAGAGTTGTTGACCGACTAGTTTGGGAACTAGTCGGTCGGTCATTCAAATGTAACCGACTAAAATCAAACAGCGAAAGAAGGAATAAATCTGGGTAATGAATTAGTCGGTCTGTGAAGGCCCGTCGACCGACTAGTTTGCAACCTAGTCGGTCGGTGAGTGTTCATTGACCGACTAACGATAACCAGTAACTTAGGTAAAATTTATCAAAGGAACTAGTTGGTCTGAGAGCAAGTTCTGACCGACTAGTTTCACATCTAGTCGGTCGGTGGTTGTTCTTAGACCGACTAAGAGTAAATAGTAACTCCTGAATAATTGATTTAATGAACTAGTCGGTTCCAGAAGAGTTCCTGACCGACTAGATTGGAATCTAGTCGGTTGGTTCCCCTTCTTGAACCAACTAACGTGCACGAAAAGTTTCGATATGGAGCGCGAAGCTCCGGGAAGAATTCCTATGACTCCTAGGCTCAAACTAACTCTAAGATATGAGCGATATGAATTTCGTCATGCGTGACTTACTCCAAGCTCAACGGTCTAAGGAACAAGCTAGGAAAGTCATAACGAAACGAACGAAAACGAAAGCTATGGAGACGGAAAATCACACATAAGGAGAAAATCCACCAAAACATATATTATAATATAGATAATCCAAATACATGAAAAACCAGTCGTTACAGATTCCCTAAAAATTTTCTAACATATCTGCTCAACATTCAGTGTCTCCTCTTGCCGAAGATCGTCCACACCAAATGTTGGGGGTAATTGTTACGCCCTAAAGGCCGGCCCATGAAATTAAGGCCCGTATACACTGGGGGCCCAAGCAAGCACCTTACCAACTCTCTTAATGGGACACTAGCCAAGCTAAGATTGCCTCGACTCAGAGAAGTTCACCTCGCCCCACCGCAAGCTCGCTTCCAAGGTCAACTATGAAGCCCGCCGGTGCGACCTACGAGCTCGCCATCCCGAGGACCAGCTCACCTACCCTCAACAAGAAGCACCGTCCGGAGGAGCCGAGCTTAATCACCTATCTATGGCTCGCCCCTAGGGCGGCCAAGCATAAATATATCTGATAGTGTGACGTAGGTTCATCTACTCTCCATTAATGCTAGGGGTTAAGGACAAGAACTGATGGCCGCCACTCGCGTCTCATTATGCTCCTGACACCTCCTGACACCATTAATGCGGTAAATATCCCTGACATAGCCTCAGCACTCGAGTGTCAGCTGGGTTGATTCGACAGCTGACAAGACGGCGGGCAACTGCCTCTCAGCCCTATAAATACCCCCCTCATGCCTCCATAAAGGGGGTTGGTCAGTTAAATCTTCTAACTCATTTTAATACACAAGGTCAGATATCTTCCACATATATGTGCCTTCCTCGTAAGCCCGTCGCACTTCGCCGGTCTGTCTTAAGGTCGCCAAGTGTGCCCGGCGCCTACATTTTACGTCACCAGCTAACTTAGGCATCGGAGAGGTTACGGGCTGACAACCAGCCCCGCCTTTTTGATCATTTGTTAATCCTCGCATGAAGCTTGCCTCAGCTACTGGGAGAAGGCGACCTTCAGGCGATCTCCAGGCGACCTTAGATCCTTCACCTCTGAAGCGAGCTCCGAGTCGTGTTAACCTCTCCATCACCCAAAAACTTGTAAATCATTGTATCCGTGATTTCCACTACAAACAAATTTCATTGTGTGCGGATCTGATCCAAACAATTTCTATAACCTAATTATAGGATTGGCTTAAACCCTTGAAATTCTTCCGTCAAGTGAACTCCACAGTATTAACACAAGTATAAATGAGCTCATTTCAAAGTATTCAGTAATCTTAAGGAATTGGTATTTCAGCCCAGTGTAGTGTTTCACCGCATAACTTGAATTAAAACATGATCACAAACGTTGAAGATTAGACTGCGAGAAAAGCCAAGTGTTTCATCGCATAACTAATCAATTCAGTTCAGCTAGAACTTTGTTATTTGATGTTCATGCTACTTGGAAAATCTTGTCCACTAAATGTCCGGTTAAAGCCAAACCAATGCCAAATAGTACACCTGCACGCGCACTCTTAATCCTTTCCAAATATTTCCATTCCTTTCTTGATGGAGCTTGAGAGGTTTGAGCTCGAGTTTGTTTGTGGAGGAGAAGAAAATGTTGAAGGTGAGGGTTTCGGTTAGTCCCACATCGGGCAAAATCATCCGCTTTTAGTGCTACAAGTTAGAGCGCCAAAGGACGTGCCATCGCTGAGCTCGGTCGCTCGAGCTTGTCACCAAGCGGGGCATTAGGTGGTGGGAATGCTGGGCCTTGTAAGTGGGCTTGGGTGAGTAAGCGCTGTTTGCTGGCCCGCCCGTTCCAAGTTGGCAGTGATTCATGTGGCCGGGTGAAGGCCTGGTCCACTTGTTTCTTGCAGTGGAGGGCAACGCGTCAGGCTGGTTTCACAGAGCAGCGACAACCTCCCGCTCTCAACGGTGGAAGGATAACGGGCCGCTGCGTCTGACACCCGTCAACGGGCCCGGTTGCAGTGCACCAGCTAACCCACCATCTTTTTTTGGTTTTTAAATTGATATTTGCTTCATCATCTTGGTTTTTAAAAGATTAATATTACTGCATCCGTTTTGCGCTCCAGATGTGAGAACGCATACAAACCATTGCTTCGTTTTTAAATTATATTTCGGGCAAAATTTCTCGGTTTCTCAACAAAACTTTTCAATCACCATTTAAATTATTAATTATTTAGTTAATTAACATCACTTTTAATTAACAAAAACACTAACCTCTTCACCGTGAAACGCAAGACCCCCTTGACGAGCCATGTCTCCCCTGCTTCTTCTGCTGTCCGTAAGCCCAACCACCTCCCCCCAAGCTCCACCTCCATCTTCGCCACTACCACCACCGCTCCTCGTGCCAGCAAGCCCCCAATCCTACGCTCCACCACCACAAATCCTCCATCCGAACACCGACACAACCTCCAACCCCCAAAGTGGCCCATCTCCTGCAGCCCCCTACTCTTCCTATGCACCGCCAACCACCACCCGAGAACCCCCTCTTATCTCCTCTCATCTGCCCCCACCTCCGCAATCCTTGCTCCGACGCAAGCCACCCCTTGCCCTGCCACCCTCTTCCACTGTCTTAACTCTCTCCCCATTTCCCCCCGAGAGCAACATCGCCCCCTCGACCGTGACCACCACCCCCAGCTTTTTCCCGTCTCTCTCATCTCCTCCCATGTACAGCCTCCATCTCCTCCCCAGCTTCTTCCCCTTTTAGTTAGTTTTTTTAAAGATAATTAGTGTATAATTAAGGTCCGTACACTTAGCAAAAATTAAGTGTTATGTAAATTGTGAGAGGGATGTGAATCTAAGGGTATAATCGGTATGTGTGTAATTAGGCGGTCTGTAAATTGAGTCTGTGAACTGAGCAAAAAGGTTTGTTCGCATAGCAATTCCCTTACAAGTGCCATTCAAACTTTCTCAAATATTTTCCTCTTTTACCCGCGTCTCCCCCACCCTCCCCCCGAAAAAAAAAAATAAAAACAAAAAAACGATTGGAAAGCTGACCCTAAACTTCGGAAAAACAATCTCCAGATGTAACGGCCTGTTTTCTAGTTGCATCTTGATTGTTGTGTGCCTGTATTTTACCTTGCCAATTCTGTTATTTTCGTCCGAGTGGATATTCATCTGCACGTTGACGCGAGCGCGTCGTCGTTTCCAGTTTACCGTAGCGTGATTTTAAGCCGTAAATCGTAATTATTACTAAATTATTAATTACTTTTACTTAAGAATTAATCTCTAATTAATTTATTTCTAGTAATCGCTAATTACCAGTTAAATTATAATTAACTTATTGTTATTTTAACTAAGTCTTTTTACTAAATTACTTTCACTAAGTTATTTTACTATATTATCCTAACCCTACCTTAATTAAATCTCACCAGTATGTTGGTGAGATCCAACATCAGCCTTAAATCTCTCTACCTCACAACCATCCCCTTAAACTTGTCTCCCCCGACCATCAACCAACCCTATTCAACCTGTCTTCCCATCCTCCCCTTCTTAAGTGAACTACAGAGAAAACAATCAGGCAATCCAAGCCAACAACCAACAACCCATCCCTCCACCGTCAACAACCCCATCTCCATCAGCAACACCCCAACATCACCAAACACCTCCTCCTCCACAATCAGGTATCCAAATCCATACAACCCAAAATCAAAACAGAAATCAACCCAAATTGAACCCACAAATCAACAAAATTCAACCCCAAACAATCCCAAATCCAACAAACCAAACCCCCGAGCTCGCACCATCGCAGCGCATCAGCCGTCGCCATCCTCGCACGATCACCCCGCCAAGCCGCCCCGATCTCGCCGTCAATCAGCCGTCATCGCGCGGCCTTAGGGATCGCCGGAGCCCGAAGCCGCACCCCCGCTCGATCAACGCGTGCCCGCCTCCGATCAGAGCCCCCGAGCGCCCCGATCCGCCCGCCCCCGCCGAGCCGCTCTCGCCGTGACGAAGCCGCTGCCGCGATCTGCCGCCCCCGCCGAGGCCGCGCCCCGCCGTCGCCGACCCGAAGCCGCCGCCCCCCTTTCGCCCTTCGCCTGCAACGTGAAAACGAAAAAAAAAAAGGAAAAAAAAAAAGAGAGAGAACAGAGGGATCGACAGTAAGAGAGAGGGGGGAGAGGATAGGGTAGGTAAGTATTTATTATTATTATTATTATTATTGTTATTATTATTATTATTATTATTATAAGTTATAAGTTTATAAATTCTTATACAGTTTTATTAACTTATAAGTTATAAGTTGTTGTTATAAATTATGAGTTAATAATCAAAGGCTAAGTTACTAATTTTGTTAGATTAAGTTAAGTTAACTACTAAACTACCACACTAGTTAATTTGTTAATAATTTCTGTTATAGTAGCAATTAAGTGTGCTAGTTAAATACTTTAACTGGATGATGATCTTTAGGCTGATACCACTAGCCTATTCGTGCAGATAAAACGTGCCACACGTCACCACCGCTTGGACACCCACACCAAGGCAAGTATTTTGAGTAAATGAACTGCAACCCTGACCGTTGAAACTTATTGCTAAATTTGTGGTGTTTGTCAAACTCTGGTAGTCAGATATCATATTCCACATTGCTTAATGTTTTTACTTAACTATACTGCCTCTACCATTCGCATGCTAACAAGATAAACAATTGGAAAAGATGGGTGTGTTACAAACACATATGAGATGACCATCGAATACAGATGGGGTGAAACCTAGTCGGTGACTAGACATACACTTTGGGTGGGGTTGGTTCTTGTAGTAGAGTCTGTAATTGTTGCTTGAACACCTTACGGCTACCTCCAAAACTACACTAACGGAGGCAAGCAGCTTGACCATATTCCAGGTTGGAATGGCAAGAAGCGTCACGGTAAGCCCCCGATGATAGGGTGTATCGAGAACATTACTTTCTCAGACATGGACTTATCACGAGCACAAAATACTCAATTTACAACTACTTTACTTTTAAAACTGCAAAACTCATGCATGCTTGTACTTTACTTTCTGCACTTATTATTCATAATTGTGTACTAACGCTTTTTGTCCCTTATAGTTGTTCTTCATTCATTGCTTTAAAATATCTTGCCGAGCTTATCGCTGACATATATTTCAACGTGTTTTGAAATATATGTTAGGTTTAGAGACAGAGTACCCAGAGGACACTATTCTTGAGGATCCCACCTTAGAGGTGGACCCCGCTGACCAGAGTTACGAGGACACTGAGATCATCCCCGCGGAAGACTAGAGCGGGACTTTTATATTTCAGTATTGTTGTATTTTATTTTCAGGTGTGTTTGCTTCAGCAGTTTGTACGGCCATGCTAGGCCTAAATTATCTGTGTGTTTGCTTTGGACGCTGGTATTGTAATGTAATGAATGATTGTGCTGCTTATGAAGATTCGCGTGCAGGGACCTGCCTTCGCTAAAATCACGCTTAGTGTGCTTAAGTCAAGGAAGAATGGAAAGAAAAAAAAAAAGTACCTCTTCTTTGCTTTAAGCACATGCGGACCCGCTCACGTTCTCGCCCCAAGTATAATGGGAAGCGGGGCGTGACAGGTTTTAGTGGTGGCCCACGCAGGTCCTCTGCTCTCCTTTCTGCGAAATACTTCAGAAGCAGTGTGAACATCATTACTGACCAGATGGTTTGAATAACTTTGTACAAAAATGTTTAACTTGTTTATCTTGCAGCATGGCAGGAAGACCGAACACTCGCAACGGGAATGGGACTAGCGGGAATGATACTCCCGACCTCCTTGGACTCATGAATATCATGAGAGGAATGTTGGAGACTCAACAACAACTGATTCGACAGGGTCAACAGCTTGCACCCCCTGCACCACCTGCACCACCCCCACCTCGAGCTGAGCCCGGAGCGAAACAATTTCGAGAGCTTTTCCCGAAGAGCTTTTCTGGGAGAGAAGGCCCCTTAGCAGCAGAAGAATGGGCCCGAACTACCGCGGAAGACCTGAGTCTTGCCCGCATTGACCAGGCAGGCTGGGTAGAGATTGCCAAGAAACAGCTGACTGGAAATGCCCGGAACTGGTGGGACAATGAGGAAGCTCGTCTTATCAAGCCCATCAACTGGACCATGTTTCGAGAGCGTTTTGACGCTCAGTATTTTCCTCGATCAGCCAAGAGGGAACTGCAGCAACGTTTCGTCAACCTGGAACAAGGCAACATGACTGTTGACGAATACGAGGCAGAGTTTTCGATGCTTAGTCGATTTGCCCCAAATCTGGTGGAAGATCCCGAAGACTGTGCTTATCAGTTCTTCCAGGGGCTAGACCTGGACATTCAAGGATCAATGTCTTCGGTAAATCTGACTACACATCAGGAAGTGTTGGATGCTGCTAAGAAGCATGAAATTAATGTGAATCGCAAGAAGGCACTTCAGATTGGAGGAAGTAGGCGTCCACCGGAGCCACCCAGGGGAAACCTCCGACCTACTCAAACTGCACAGTTCAAGAGGCCTGCTGCCCCTACCAACAATCGACCCCAGCTGGTGTGCTTCCACTGCAAGCGCATGGGTCATGTCAAGAAAGACTGCAGAGAGCTGCTGAATCTATGCATGATATGTGGAGCATCTGCACATGCTACCAGAGACTGCCCTCGTCGCACCAACAAGCCAACGGCTGCTGGACCTTCAGGGACCATTCAGCGTGGAGCTCCTGGACCTACTCTGCACGGACCACCTCTGACCCCACAACAGAAGGCTTTTGCACAGGCGAGGCAGAACCAGCCGAGACGTCAGATCTTCACCATGACAGCCGCGGAGGCTGAGACGGATGAGCAAGTGATATCAGGTATTACTTGAACTTTTCTTTTATAATGCTTATATTATATGCATGTGTTGCTTGTTTATCTTTTGCTAAGATATTTCCTATGCACTAGGTGTTATATTAATAGCCTCTCATCCGGCCCTATCCCTTTTTGATTCGGGAGCCACTCACTGCTTCATATCCCGAGGATTTGTAGAGAGACATTCTATTCATGTCGACCCTCTACCGAATCACTTGAGCATCACTACTGCGAGTGGAGTAGTGAGGACTTCTTCTGGCTGTCGATCTTGCTCTATTATGATTTGTGGACACGAGTTGTTCGCAGACTTTATGATAGTCGACATGTCCAACTTTGATGCGATATTCGGCATGGATTGGTTAGGAAATTTCTATGCTACTATCGATTGTCACAACAAGAAAGTAGTGTTTGAAATCCCTGATCATCCTGTGTTTGAATTCATGAGCGGAGACCGTTCACTTGGGCCTATCAAGTTTCGGGCCAAGCCGAACGAACTAATCATTGCATCGATGCAGGTTGAGCCTGAAAGACCTAGAGTGGTTCGAGACTTTGCAGACGTATTTCCTGAAGATATTTCAGGATTACCGCCTGATCGAGCTCTGGAATTTACTATCGACCTTATGCCGAACACACAACCTATTTCGAAGGCTCCTTATCGCATGGCTCCTGCTGAACTGGAGGAACTTCGGAAACAACTCGACGACCTGTTGCAGAAAGGATTGATTCATCCCAGCGTATCTCCTTGGGGTGCGCCAGTTCTTTTGGTCAAGAAGAAGGATGGTTCGAGAAGGATGTGCGTGGACTATAGAGAACTGAATAAGGTAACCATAAAGAACAAGTACCCGCTGCCGCGAATTGACGACATCTTTGATCAACTTGGCGGATCGCGAGTATTCTCGAAGCTGGATCTCCGAAGTGGTTATCATCAAGTGAAGGTCAGAAGCGGAGACATCCCGAAGACAGCATTCAGGACCAAGTATGGGCACTATGAATTTGTAGTCATGCCATTTGGTGTGACTAACGCCCCAGCAGTATTCATGAACCTCATGAACTTGATCTTCTATGAGTTCTTGGATAAGTTCGTGGTGATCTTCATCGATGACATCTTGGTCTACTCGAAGGATGAAGAAGCGCATGCCGAGCATCTGCGGATTGTACTGGAGACATTGCGACATCATCGGTTGTACGCCAAGTTCAGCAAGTGTGATTTCTGGCTAGACCGAGTCGCCTTTCTTGGGCATGTGGTATCAGGAGACGGTATCTCTGTTGATCCGGAGAAGGTCATTTCAGTCAGGAACTGGCCGACTCCTCGATCAGCTACCGACATCAGGAGTTTCTTAGGATTGGCGGGTTATTACCGTCGGTTCATCAAGGACTTCTCGAAAATTGCCGAGCCTATGACTCGCTTGACGAGGAAGGATGTCAAGTATGTATGGTCAGACTCTTGTGAGCAGGCATTTGGAATATTGAAGGCCAAACTGACGACTGCACCAGTGTTAGCTATACCAGACAGGACTGGAGGATTTGAGGTCTTTTGTGACGCATCTGGCAAAGGACTTGGATGTGTCCTGCATCAGCATGGTCATGTGGTCGCCTATGCTTCTCGACAATTGAAGATTCATGAGAAGAATTATCCGACTCACGACCTGGAGTTGGCTGCTGTCATCTTTGCTCTGAAGATTTGGAGGCATTTTCTTTTAAGCGAGCAAGTCAAGATCTACACCGACCACAAGAGCCTGAAGTATATTTTCTCTCAGAAGGAGCTAAATATGAGACAACGCAGATGGTTAGAGCTTATGGCTGATTACGACATCGACCTCCAGTATCATCCAGGGAAGGTGAATGTCGTACCTGATGCATTGAGCAGATTACCAGCGATCATGACTCTTTCAGCTCAATGGAGACTTCAACAGGCTATCCGTGAGATGGAGGTTGAAGTTATTTTACCTGGGACTTCTGCATCATTGATGAATATGCAAGTTCAGTCTACTATTGTGGATCGAATCAAAGCTGCTCAGACTGGAGATGTGAAGTTACGAAAGATCCGGGAGCAAGTCATTGCTGGACTACGGACAGATTTTCTGATTCATGAGGATGGTTCCCTGAGATACGGCAGTAGGATCTGCGTACCTTCAGGTGATATCAGAGAGGAGTTGATGAAGGAAGCTCATAGCTCTTCCTACTCTATTCATCCTGGTGGCACCAAAATGTACAAAGATCTTCGTCTGAACTTTTGGTGGCATGGAATGAAGAGAAGCGTGGCTCGAAGTGTCGCAAAGTGCCTTGTGTGTCAGCAAGTGAAGGCTGAACATCATCGCATAGCTGGACTACTTCAACCCCTGCCGATTCCAGAGTGGAAATGGCAGCACATCACTATGGATTTCGTGACTGGACTACCTCGGAGTACTAAGCAGAATGATGCGATTTGGGTGATCGTTGACAGATTAACCAAATCAGCACATTTCATACCTTTCCGAGTGGGACAATCTACGGAAATACTTGCTAAGAAGTATATGGAGGTAATGACCTATCCTTTACTTTTAACACTTCTTCTGGTATACGTTGTGATGCGATCGATAATCGTGACTGGACTACCTCGGAGTACTAAGCAGAATGATGCGATTTGGGTGATCGTTGACAGATTAACCAAATCAGCACATTTCATACCTTTCCGAGTGGGACAATCTACGGAAATACGTTGCTAAGAAGTATATGGAGGTAATGACCTATCCTTTACTTTTAACACTTCTTCTGGTATACGTTGTGATGCGATCGCTGATGCATTGAGCAGATTACCAGCGATCATGACTCTTTCAGCTCAATGGAGACTTCAACAGGCTATCCGTGAGATGGAGGTTGAAGTTATTTTACCTGGGACTTCTGCATCATTGATGAATATGCAAGTTCAGTCTACTATTGTGGATCGAATCAAAGCTGCTCAGACTGGAGATGTGAAGTTACGAAAGATCCGGGAGCAAGTCATTGCTGGACTACGGACAGATTTTCTGATTCATGAGGATGGTTCCCTGAGATACGGCAGTAGGATCTGCGTACCTTCAGGTGATATCAGAGAGGAGTTGATGAAGGAAGCTCATAGCTCTTCCTACTCTATTCATCCTGGTGGCACCAAAATGTACAAAGATCTTCGTCTGAACTTTTGGTGGCATGGAATGAAGAGAAGCGTGGCTCGAAGTGTCGCAAAGTGCCTTGTGTGTCAGCAAGTGAAGGCTGAACATCATCGCATAGCTGGACTACTTCAACCCCTGCCGATTCCAGAGTGGAAATGGCAGCACATCACTATGGATTTCGTGACTGGACTACCTCGGAGTACTAAGCAGAATGATGCGATTTGGGTGATCGTTGACAGATTAACCAAATCAGCACATTTCATACCTTTCCGAGTGGGACAATCTACGGAAATACTTGCTAAGAAGTATATGGAGGTAATGACCTATCCTTTACTTTTAACACTTCTTCTGGTATACGTTGTGATGCGATCGATAATCGTGCAGGAGATTGTTCGATTGCATGGAGTTCCGGTGAGCATCGTCTCTGACAGGGACACTAGATTCACTTCTCAGTTTTGGAAGAGTCTGCAATCCAATTTGGGTACCAGTCTGAGTTTCAGCACTGCGTATCACCCGCAGACGGATGGCCAATCAGAGCGTACCATACAGATATTAGAGGACATGCTGCGAGCTTGTATGCTGGATTTCAAAGGCTCGTGGGAGGACCATCTACATCTGGTAGAGTTTTCCTACAACAATAGCTACCAAGCCAGCATTGGCATGGCCCCATTCGCAGCACTCTATGGTAGGAAGTGTCGATCCCCGCTGAGTTGGGATGACATTGGCGATCGAGAATTATTGGGCCCAGAGATGATTGTTGAGACTGTGGGTGTAGTGCGTAACATCAGAGACAAGTTACGCATTGCACAAGACCGATACAAGCATTGGGCTGATGCCAAGCGTCGCCACTTGGAGTTTCAGCCAGGAAATCATGTTTTCCTGAAGATATCCCCAAACCGAGGAGTGATACGCTTTGGGAGACGAGGCAAGCTCAGTCCAAGGTTCGTTGGACCCTTTGATGTGTTAGAGCGAATTGGGGAAGTGGCTTATCGTCTAGCTCTACCGCCATCATTAGAGGGAGTACATAACGTTTTCCATGTCTCCCAGCTGCGTCGTTATATCGGTGATCCTACTCATGTAGTCGATCATTCCGAGATCACGGTGCGACCAGACCTTACCTATGAGCAGCAGCCTGTTCAGATTCTTGATCGACGTCAGAAGGCGCTCAGGAATAAGGTCGTCGAACTCGTGAGGGTGATGTGGCGACACGACTCGCCAGGAGAATCCACTTGGGAGCGAGAGGATGAGATGCGAGAACGTTACCCCTACCTCTTCCCTGCCCTGTAGAGAATTCCGGGGACGGAATTATTCTAAGGAGGGTAGAATGTAACGGCCTGTTTTCTAGTTGCATCTTGATTGTTGTGTGCCTGTATTTTACCTTGCCAATTCTGTTATTTTCGTCCGAGTGGATATTCATCTGCACGTTGACGCGAGCGCGTCGTCGTTTCCAGTTTACCGTAGCGTGATTTTAAGCCGTAAATCGTAATTATTACTAAATTATTAATTACTTTTACTTAAGAATTAATCTCTAATTAATTTATTTCTAGTAATCGCTAATTACCAGTTAAATTATAATTAACTTATTGTTATTTTAACTAAGTCTTTTTACTAAATTACTTTCACTAAGTTATTTTACTATATTATCCTAACCCTACCTTAATTAAATCTCACCAGTATGTTGGTGAGATCCAACATCAGCCTTAAATCTCTCTACCTCACAACCATCCCCTTAAACTTGTCTCCCCCGACCATCAACCAACCCTATTCAACCTGTCTTCCCATCCTCCCCTTCTTAAGTGAACTACAGAGAAAACAATCAGGCAATCCAAGCCAACAACCAACAACCCATCCCTCCACCGTCAACAACCCCATCTCCATCAGCAACACCCCAACATCACCAAACACCTCCTCCTCCACAATCAGGTATCCAAATCCATACAACCCAAAATCAAAACAGAAATCAACCCAAATTGAACCCACAAATCAACAAAATTCAACCCCAAACAATCCCAAATCCAACAAACCAAACCCCCGAGCTCGCACCATCGCAGCGCATCAGCCGTCGCCATCCTCGCACGATCACCCCGCCAAGCCGCCCCGATCTCGCCGTCAATCAGCCGTCATCGCGCGGCCTTAGGGATCGCCGGAGCCCGAAGCCGCACCCCCGCTCGATCAACGCGTGCCCGCCTCCGATCAGAGCCCCCGAGCGCCCCGATCCGCCCGCCCCCGCCGAGCCGCTCTCGCCGTGACGAAGCCGCTGCCGCGATCTGCCGCCCCCGCCGAGGCCGCGCCCCGCCGTCGCCGACCCGAAGCCGCCGCCCCCCTTTCGCCCTTCGCCTGCAACGTGAAAACGAAAAAAAAAAAGGAAAAAAAAAAAGAGAGAGAACAGAGGGATCGACAGTAAGAGAGAGGGGGGAGAGGATAGGGTAGGTAAGTATTTATTATTATTATTATTATTATTGTTATTATTATTATTATTATTATTATAAGTTATAAGTTTATAAATTCTTATACAGTTTTATTAACTTATAAGTTATAAGTTGTTGTTATAAATTATGAGTTAATAATCAAAGGCTAAGTTACTAATTTTGTTAGATTAAGTTAAGTTAACTACTAAACTACCACACTAGTTAATTTGTTAATAATTTCTGTTATAGTAGCAATTAAGTGTGCTAGTTAAATACTTTAACTGGATGATGATCTTTAGGCTGATACCACTAGCCTATTCGTGCAGATAAAACGTGCCACACGTCACCACCGCTTGGACACCCACACCAAGGCAAGTATTTTGAGTAAATGAACTGCAACCCTGACCGTTGAAACTTATTGCTAAATTTGTGGTGTTTGTCAAACTCTGGTAGTCAGATATCATATTCCACATTGCTTAATGTTTTTACTTAACTATACTGCCTCTACCATTCGCATGCTAACAAGATAAACAATTGGAAAAGATGGGTGTGTTACAAACACATATGAGATGACCATCGAATACAGATGGGGTGAAACCTAGTCGGTGACTAGACATACACTTTGGGTGGGGTTGGTTCTTGTAGTAGAGTCTGTAATTGTTGCTTGAACACCTTACGGCTACCTCCAAAACTACACTAACGGAGGCAAGCAGCTTGACCATATTCCAGGTTGGAATGGCAAGAAGCGTCACGGTAAGCCCCCGATGATAGGGTGTATCGAGAACATTACTTTCTCAGACATGGACTTATCACGAGCACAAAATACTCAATTTACAACTACTTTACTTTTAAAACTGCAAAACTCATGCATGCTTGTACTTTACTTTCTGCACTTATTATTCATAATTGTGTACTAACGCTTTTTGTCCCTTATAGTTGTTCTTCATTCATTGCTTTAAAATATCTTGCCGAGCTTATCGCTGACATATATTTCAACGTGTTTTGAAATATATGTTAGGTTTAGAGACAGAGTACCCAGAGGACACTATTCTTGAGGATCCCACCTTAGAGGTGGACCCCGCTGACCAGAGTTACGAGGACACTGAGATCATCCCCGCGGAAGACTAGAGCGGGACTTTTATATTTCAGTATTGTTGTATTTTATTTTCAGGTGTGTTTGCTTCAGCAGTTTGTACGGCCATGCTAGGCCTAAATTATCTGTGTGTTTGCTTTGGACGCTGGTATTGTAATGTAATGAATGATTGTGCTGCTTATGAAGATTCGCGTGCAGGGACCTGCCTTCGCTAAAATCACGCTTAGTGTGCTTAAGTCAAGGAAGAATGGAAAGAAAAAAAAAAAGTACCTCTTCTTTGCTTTAAGCACATGCGGACCCGCTCACGTTCTCGCCCCAAGTATAATGGGAAGCGGGGCGTGACACCAGATCTCTAGGTAGGCATCGATTTCCCAGTCGCCCTGACGAACCTTCCTCAATCCCAACGATGCACCACAGATGACGAGAACTCCTCTCTCCTATGCAAATCCCCAAAGTCTCCCAAGAACAAAAAAATCCCCGTAAGAAACCCTACACCTAACCTTGAATCATACCTATATGGAGATCATGGCGACGTGCTTCCTCTCCCGATCCAAAACTCTAACCATAAATCGAAGCTTCCGCTATCGATCCTCGAAATCATTGCGGTCAGAGAAGTCGTTGGCGCCGGTCCAGACGAGGACGACGCAGGCACATGTCTAGGGGCCTTTTTAGAAATTGGGTAAATTGGTGTGCACAATGAACAATTTTAACGACAAACGTGTAAATAAACAGTATTGCGCGGAGTAATGGCAAACTTGTAAATAAGTGGTATGTGCGCGGAGCAAAAACGGTTGGCTCGCAAAGTAACACCCATTCTGAAAATGAATAATTATGCTTTTACCCCCTTTTGTTCAGAGTTATTTATTATACACTTCCCTTAAAATTTTCATTTCCTTCTTGCCGCTCCAATAGGATTGTCATCTAGTTATGTCGTGCGTGTATTAGTTATGTCCGGCACCCAACGAGTTTAGCCTAGATGGCATAACATGTCTTTAAGTGGGAGGTTATGGATTCGACTCTCTTTATCACTTGCATGCGAGAAAATTTTTCGAACCAGCAACAGCTTCGACTCTCTTTATCACCGCATTCGAACTAGCAATCACTGGGGTTCACACTGCATGAAGACTACACGAAGGCTATAACAATTCATGAGATGAGTCTTTCCTTTAAAATTTCTTTTCAAAGTGTAATTATGATGATGTTGGAACCCCTTTGTTTTATTACATGCTTAACTCGAGACTGAATTGAACTGGTAAATGTTATTATAACTTAAAAATTATGTATACAACGACAAAGAATATTGTATCTTTCGACCAGCTGAGCAAAGCTTATAATAATATAAGATCGAAATATTACACTGCAGGTTGGAAAACTTGCAGTTACAAGTAACGCGGCTAGCTGGAACTGATGTACACTAACGTTCAAATATCCACAAGCCTCACAAAAAGAACATATTTGATCCAATTGCAACAAATGTTCACAGTTGAAATACACTCTCTTTTATTCATCTATCAAAATAACAGCATGTACCCTCAAAAACAAATGCCGTCACTATTCTCAACTTGTAATTGTCAAAGATTCATGTACACAAAGAGGCCTATACCAACAGCCTACACAACCGCATATTATTACATCGCTAACTGAAACAATGATTTATAACTCATATAAAACTCCTATGTTTTCACAATGTTTGAGCCTTTTTCCTTGCCAAGAACAACACAATCCGAGGAAAGAATGACTTCTTCTTCTTCTTCACCTCCTTCAGCTCGGGGACATTATTTTCTGCCTTGTTCTCAACGGTGTATACCTTTGCATTAGGTCCAGGATGAACACCATCTGCATTCACGAAAGCCTTTGGTTGACTCTCAAAACTCCTGGCCGCGCTCTTTGGAGAGATGCCACTTTGAGCAGCGTTGCTTGCTCTCCTCCTCTGCTCATGCTCGGCTCTCCACTTTCTCAATTCCTGTTCCACACCCAATTTTCCTTCCTTGGCCTTCTCGGCCTTCTCCAGAGCGGCCCTCAAACCTTCCTTCTTTTCGTTCATCTCCCTATAAGCCTCCTCGAGCCTATCTAAAGCTTCTCTCTCCGACTCCTTTGCCACATCAATTTGGGCAACAGCAGCTGTCACCCTCTCATTTGACAGCTCCTCAACTTCATGGGCTCTCTTGCTAAGACTGTAGTATTGCTCTAACGGAAGGGTCACCCCACCTCTCAGCTCCTTGCCCTCACTCTCCTGCAAAGCTTTTATCGCTAAAACAGCCAGCCTTTCTGATGCTTTGGCTGCCTCGATCTCTTTCAAAGCCGCATTCAATCTCATATCTGCCGTGCTTGCTGCTGCCTTGGACTGCTCCGCATCTTCTTTTGCCTTTCTTAGCTCATCACGGGCCGACTGAGCATCAGATTTGGCACTGTCGGCCTCCTGTGCCGCTTGCTGCAACATCTTTGGAAGCTCGACCATCTTTTCTCTGGCTTCCTTCTCCTTCGCCAGAGCCAATTTTATTTCTTCCTTTGTTCTTTCAATCTCAGCTTCAACAGATGATACGGCTATAGATGCCATTCCTTCCCTCTGTCTCATGTTAGCAAGACCTGCTTTCTCTTTCTCAAGCTCGGATTTGAGTGATGATTCTACAGCTTTAAGTATATCGATCTCATTTTTAGTCTTTTCAATAGTAGCATTTACTTCCACGAGCTCTTTTTGGGCCTTCTGCAGTTCATTCTCTTCCCCATAACCACTTCCAGATTCTTGGTTTAGTTTTGATTCCATATATGTGCCTAATTCGGAGTTGAGGCTACGCAACAAAGCAGACGCCTCGTCCAATTTTTCCTCGAGATCCTTTGCAGACAAGATTTGTTCATTTAGTTTTTTGAGCTCCTCTTCCGCTTGTTTCAATTCATTGTCCCAATTGAGATAGTCCTGATCCCTGGCCAAGGCTGCACCAATCCGATGCTCCTCTGCTTCAAGATGCGTGGCATGGGCAGATTCTAGAGATTCATTTGCTGCCATGAGCTCCAAGGTCAGGTCTTCAACTGCCTTCTCAATCTCCTTGCTTGCTAAAACAGCCTCTTCGGCTTTCTGTATTGCAGCATCCCTCTCTGTCAGCAAAGAAACGTAATCCTTCTGAAGCTCTTCCAACTCCTTTTTCACAGATTTTAGTTCCACAATGGCCGCTTCATGCCTTTCCCTGGCAACCTCAAGCTGTGCTTTGGCAGCAACGCTGGCTTCATCTGCAATCCCTTGCTCGATCTCTTTTGCGCGGAGTTCAGCAAGTTCAGAATCTTGTTTTGCCTGGGCCTCTTCGGTTTGAGCTTTCTCCAGGTTCAACTTTAGCTCTTCTAGAAGTCTTTTGGTACTCTCCAGCTCCTCCAATACCTCTGCTTTAGCATCTTCAGCAGCTTCTGCTTGATTTTTGTAGTTCGGGATTTCTTCTTGTACCTTCTCTAGTTCAAGTTGAAGTTGTTTGCGTCTCTGCATATAGATAACCAAGACATCTTCAAATTACAATATTAATTTGGTTGGCTTCATATTACAATAATAAAAATTAAACATCATTATCATCCAAGCATTTATCCATAAAGATTGGACTGTGTAAGGAATCAGCTCAATGTCAATGAACACTGTTAGTGATATAACAGATAAAGTAGTCAAGGCATGTTCTCAACACAAAACACAACATCAATGGATCAATGACACGTTCCTAGCAATGGCAGCTGTCGGAAAGAAGGAACTTGCTATAAATATACAAAGAAAGAGCATACACAAGATTCTATTACAATATCAAAGAATCTGGGGGAAGAGAGGTGAAATATTGAAGTTCAAGATACCTGATATTGTACATTACATTCATCGCCTTCAAAAGGTAACGTTAAAAAAAAGGGTTTTTAGCATATTTGTCCCTTAAATCTTGCGTATTTTGATATCCGTCCCTCAAATCTTCATATTTGCCCTCAAGTCCCTCAAAAGTTAGTATTTAACATTAATAATCCCTCTCACTAACTATCTGTTAAAATCTTAACGGAAATGGGAATATTCCGTTAGTAGTTAACCTTAATTTGCCCTCAAGTCCCTCAAAAGTTAGTATTTAACCTTAATAGTCTCTTACATTTTGAACGTTAACCTTAATAGTCCCTTAATTTAACGGAATATTCCCATTTCCATTAAGATTTTAACAGATAGTTAGTGAGAGGTGTTAGATGTATATACTCCTTTTGTATAGGGTCTTTTGTGATTATTTACCATTCCATGTACTCTATATATATCGGGCTATTGCCCTTGAAATAGAACAAGAGAGTTTATTCCTAACATGGTATCAAAGCTAGGTTTAACCCTAGCCGTCTTTTTGCTCTCTCCCCCGCCGCGTCTCCCACCCGAGCCGTCCACCCGCGCCGACCCCGCGACTGCGTCCGCCCGCGCCCGCGTCTCCCACGCGCCGGCGACTGCGTCCGCCCACGCGCAGGCCCCGTCGGCCAACGCGCCGTCCGCGCGCCTGCCGCGCCCTCATCCGCGCGATCCGCGCTGCGCCTGCGCGCGTCCGCCCCCCGCGACTGCGTCCACCTGCGCTCGCGTCTCCGCGCTGACGCCAGATCTACGCTGCGCCTGCGCGCGTCCGCCCCCCGTCGATCCGCGCCCGATCCGTGCCGATCCGCGCCGATCCGCGCCGCGCCCGATTCGCGCCTCGCCCGATCCGCGCCGATCCGCGCCTCGCCCGATCCGCCTGCGCCCGATCCGTGCCGCGCCGCTGCCGGTGCCCCCTTCATATGGCGTCTCCTACGGATCTACCTCTTCATCATCATCATGTTGCTATCCATCGGTGTTCATTGATTTTTGATGGCCTTAATTATAAGGAGTGGATACCGCACATTCGTCTCCATATGCGCGGTCAGCGCCTTTGGGACCTTCTCACCGGCGATCGTCCTTGCCCACCGCGATCGGTGCTTCCCAGCGAGACACCACTCCCCCCACTGCTGATGACACCGCCAAGAAGGCGGCAATCGATGCGTATGCGACTGCTGTTGCTGCTTATTCCTCTCAGGATGTTCTCTATAGGCGGTGGTGTGATGACGATGCTCGTGCCGCCAACATCCTCATCGCTAGCATTGATGTGTCCCTGACTGACGACATTGTGAGTTTGGCGACGTCTCAGCTGATGTGGGATCATCTTCGCTCTCACTATGAGCCTACCGGTGACTCCCTCTACCTTGCTGTCGTCCGACAGGAGCAGGCTCTTCAGCAGGGTGATGCCACGGTCGATGAGTTCTATACACAGATATCTGCTATCTGGCGTCAGCTCGACTCTTTGGGACCAGCGATCTGTTGTATCTGCCAGTGTTGTCAGCATCAGCATTCCCACCTGAAGCTTCGTCGGGTCTATGACTTTTTGACCCGACTTCGGCCTGAGTTCGAGCAGATACGTGCCCAGCTGCTTGCCCGTCACCCACGCGTGACGTTCTTGGAGGTTCTTGCTGCTATTCGTACTGAGGAGACTCGTCTTCGTACTGCTGGTCTTGTGGCACCTTCTGCTTCTGTTTTGGCGACCCGTGCTCCTGCTTCTTCTGCTCCTATCACACCAGATCCGCCTTCTGCTATAGCACCCGTGCGAGGTAACACCAGACACTGCACCTACTGCCACCGAGACAGACATGTGGAGGCGCAGTGTCACAAGAAGCGGAGGGATCAGGCTGCTGCCAAGAAGAAGGAGACTGACACTGGGGGTTTCCCCTATCAGAGGAGCACTAACCCATCTGATACTGAGCAGGAGCTTCGCAAGTTATTTCGTCAGATGTCTGCTTCTGGGGCATCAGGCTCTGCTTCTTCTGCCAGTCAGCCTCCAGGTACTGCGACACCATCTTCCACCACCTCAGGTACCTCTCCTTGGATCCTTGACTCTGGTGCTTCATTTCATATGACTACTGACTCTACCATTTTACATTCCATTAGTACTCCCTCCAGCCCTGTCACAGTTCTCACTGCAGATGGCACCCCACTTTCAGTTACAGGGCTAGGCACACTTTCTAATCCCACTTTTCATGTCCCTGTTGTGTCCCTCGTTCCAAAACTCACCATGCAGCTTATGTCGGCAGGCCAACTTACTGATCATGGCTGTCGTGTTATTCTTGATTCTGACTCTTGTACTATCCAGGATCGTCGCACGGGCAGTCTAGTTGGTTCTGGCCCCCGCAGGCGTGATTTTCCGCGTCTTTGGGAGCTTGACTGGCTTCATCTTCCTTCCGCTGCCTATGCCAGTCCTCCCATCACCACTATTGCCTCCGCCTCTGCTGCATCCTCCACCGGTTCGTTTGCCCAGTGACATCATCGCTTAGGACATCTCTGTGGTTCGCGTCTTTCTTCTTTGGTTCGTAGAGGTTTATTAGGGTCTGTCTCTGTTGATGTGTTTTTAGACTGTATGGGCTGTAAACTTGGCAAACAGTTACAGCTACCTTATCCTACTAGTGAGTCTGTCTCTCAGAGTCCTTTTGATCTTGTTCACTCAGATGTATGGGGTCCGGCCCCCTTCGTTTCGAAAGAGGGTCATCGCTACTATATTATATTTATAGATGATTTTTCTCGCTACACTTGGATATACTTTATGTCCTCTCGTACTGAGGTTTTGTCTATTTATAAATCTTTTTCTACCATGATCCGTACACAGTATAGCACTCCCATTCGGGTTCTTCGTGCTGACTCTGCTGGAGAATACTTATCTCGGCACCTTCGTGCCTTTCTTGATACCCAGGGCACTCTCTCACAGTTTTCCTGTCCTGGGGCTCATGCCCAGAATGGCGTTGCTGAGCGCAAGCATCGTCATTTACTTGAGACTGCTCGTGCCCTTATGATTGCTTCCTCTGTTCCCCCTCAGTTTTGGGCTGAGGCTGTATCTACTGCTACATATCTCAGCAACATGCAGCCATCTTCCCCTCTTCAGGGTGCGATTCCACTTGAGCGCCTTCCTACACCACCTCCAGATCTGTCGTCTTATCCTGAGCTTCGTCTTTTTGGTTGTGTCTGCTATGTCTTGTTGGCCCCTCGTGAGCGCACCAAGTTGACAGTCCAGTCTGCTGAGTGTGTCTTCCTTGGATATAGTGCTGTGCACAAGGGATATCGGTGTTGGGATCCTGTAGCTCGACGGATGCGGATTTCTCGTAATGTGACTTTTGATGAGTCTCGCCCCTTCTTCCCTCGTCCTTCTTCATCTTCCAGTCCGGCTTCTATTGTTGAGCCTCTCTTGTTTCTCATTTTTCCTGATAGTCCACTATCCACTATTCCACCACCCATCCCTCCATCACCTGTGCCCTCAGCTCCACCACCAGTGCCCCATGTGCCTCCGGTCACCTCTGCACCTACCCCAGGACATGTTTCTCCCTTTCCTCTTCACTACACTCGTCGTCAGCGAGCCGAGGATCCTCCTGCAGTGCCTTCTCATGAGATGCCCTCCATCACCAGTGACCCTCCTGAGTTGCCCTCTTCCTCCAGTGACCCTCCTCGTTACCACCTTCGTGATCGTGAGTCACTACGCCCTCCTGGTCGGTTTACTTCTCTGGGTGCTATTCTTGCCGAGCCGACCTCTTATCGGGATGCCGCTGCTCATCAGGAGTGGCAGCATGCTATGGCAGAGGAGATTGCTGCGCTTAAGCGTACTGGTACGTGGGATCTTGTACCCCTGCCTGCCCGTGTTCGTCCTATCACGTGCAAGTGGGTTTACAAGGTCAAGACCAGATCTGATGGTACTCTGGAGCGCTACAAGGCTCGTCTTGTAGCGCGCGGTTTTCAGCAGGAGCATGGGATAGATTTTGAGGAGACTTTTGCTCCTGTTGCTCATATGACTACTGTTCGCAGTCTTATTGCTGTTGCTGCTGTTCGTTCATGGTCTATTTCCCAGCTTGATGTCAAGAATGCTTTTCTCAATGGCGTTCTTGATGAGGAGGTTTATATGCGACCACCACCTGGTTATTCTGTCCCCGAGGGCATGGTTTGTCGCCTTCTTCGCTCTCTATATGGTCTTCGGCAGGCTCCACGTGCTTGGTTTCAGCGGTTCTCTTCTGTCGTCACTGCTGCTGGTTTTATTGCGAGTGATCATGATCCTGCTCTCTTTGTTCATACTTCATCTCGTGGTCGGACGCTTCTCCTTTTGTATGTGGATGATATGATTATCACTGGAGATGATCCCCAGTATATTGCTTTTGTGAAAGCACGGCTGAGCGAGCAGTTTCTTATGACGGATCTTGGCCCTCTTCGTTACTTTCTGGGGATTGAGTTTTCCTCCACACCTGATGGCTTCTATCTCTCTCAGGAGAAGTATATTCAGGATCTTCTTGATCGGGCTTCTCTTGTTGATCAGCGTACCGCTGATACACCGATGGAGCTGAATGTACATCTTCGCTCTACTGACGGTGAGCCTCTTCCGGACCCCACTCGTTATCGCCATCTTGTTGGCAGTTTGGTCTATCTTGGGATCACTCGACCGGATATTTCATATTCCGTGCACATCTTGAACCAGTTTGTTTCTGCACCTACTCAGCTCCACTACAGCCACCTTATTCGTGTCCTGCGTTACCTGCACGGGACCAGCCACCGTCGATTATTCTTTCCACGCTCTGGTCCCTTACAGCTCCATGCTTACTCTGTTGCGACTTGGGCCAGTGATCCTTCTGATCGTCGGTCTCTATCTGCCTATTGCGTCTTCCTGGGTGGCTCACTCATCACTTGGAAGACCAAGAAGCAACAGGCGGTTTCTCGATCGAGTGCAGAGGCTGAGTTGCGTGCTATGGCCTTGTTGACAGCAGAGATTATTTGGCTCCGTTGGTTACTTGAGGATTTTGGGTCTCTATTTCCACACCTACTCCTTTGTTGTCTGACAGTACATGTGCCATCAGTATTGCTCGTGACCCGGTGAAGCACGAGCTCACCAAGCACATTGGTGTGGACGCCTCTTTACGCGTTCACAGGTACGGGATAAGGTTATTGCTCTACAGTATGTGTCTTCTGAGTATCAGCTCGCGGATTTCTTCACAAAGGCCCAGACTATAGCACATCACAGTTTTTATCTTTCCAAACTCAGTGTTGTTGATCCACCATGAGTTTGAGGGGGGTGTTAGATGTATATACTCCTTTTGTATATGGTCTTTTGTGCTTATTTACCATTCCATGTACTCTATATATATCGGGCTATTGCCCTTGGAATAGAACAAGAGAGTTTATTCCTAACAAGAGAGACTATTAAGGTTAAATGGTAACTTTTGAGGGACTTGAGTGTTAGGAATAAACTCTCTTGTATTATTCCAAGGGCAATAACCCGATATATATAGAGTACATGGAATGGTAAATAAGCACAAAAGACCCTATACAAAGGGACATATACATCTAACACCCCCCTAAACTCATGGTGGATCAACAACACTGAGTTTGGAAAGATAGAAACTGTGCTGTGCTCTTGTCTGGGCCTTTGTGAAGAAATCCGCGAGTTGATACTCAGAAGGCACATACTGTAGAGCAATAACCTCATCCCGTACCTGTGAACGCATAAAAGAGGCGTCCACACCAATGTGCTTGGTGAGCTCATGCTTCACCGGGTCACGAGCAATACTGATGGCACCTGTACTGTCAGACAACAAAGGAGTAGGTGTGGAAATAGACACGCCAAAATCCTCAAGTAACCAACGTAGCCAAATAATCTCTGCTGTCAACAAGGCCATAGCACGCAACTCAGCCTCTACACTCGATCGAGAAACCGCCTGCTGCTTCTTGGTCTTCCAAGTGATGAGAGAGCCACCCAGGAAGACGAAATAGGCAGATAGAGACCGACGATCAGAAGGATCACTGGCCCAAGTCGCATCAGAGTAAGCATGGAGCTGTAAAGAGCCAGAGCGTGGAAAGAATAATCGACGGTGGCTGGTCCCGGGCAGGTAACGCAGGACACGAAGGTGGCTGTAGTGAAGCTGAGTAGGTGCAGAAACAAACTGGCTCAGGATGTGTACGGAATAAGAAATATCCGGCCGAGTGATCCCAAGATAGACCAGGCTGCCAACAAGATGGCGATAACGAGTGGGGTCCGGAAGAGGTTCACCGTCAGTAGAGCAAAGATGTACATTCAGCTCCATCGGTGTATCAGCGGTACGCTGCTCAACAAGAGAAGCCCGATCAAGAAGATCCTGAATATACTTCTCCTGAGAGAGATAGAAGCCATCAGGTGTGGAGGAAAACTCAATCCCCAGAAAGTAACGAAGAGGGCCAAGATCCGTCATAAGAAACTGCTCGCTCAGCCGTGCTTTCACAAAAGCAATATACTGGGGATCATCTCCAGTGATAATCATATCATCCACATACAAAAGGAGAAGCGTCCGACCACGAGATAAAGTATGAACAAAGAGAGCAGGATCATGATCACTCGCAATAAAACCAGCAGCAGTGACGACAGAAGAGAAACGCTGAAACCAAGCACGGGGAGCCTGCCGAAGACCATATAGAGAGCGACGAAGGTGACAAACCATGCCCCCGGGGACAGAATAACCAGGTGGTGGTCGCATATAAACCTCCTCATCAAGAACGCCATTGAGAAAAGCATTCTTGACATCAAGCTGGGAAATAGTCCATGAACGAACAGCAGCAACAACAATAAGACTGCGAACAGTAGTCATATGAGCAACAGGGGCAAATGTCTCCTCAAAATCTATCCCATGCTCCTGCTGAAAACCACGCGCTACAAGACGAGCCTTGTAGCGCTCCAGAGTACCATCAGATCTGGTCTTGACCTTGTAAACCCACTTGCACGTGATAGGACGAACACGGGCAGGCAAGGGTACAAGATCCCACGTACCAGTACGCTCAAGCGCAGCAATCTCCTCTGCCATAGCATGCTGCCACTCCTGGTGAGCAGCGGCATCTCGATAAGAGGTCGGCTCGGCAAGAATAGCACCCAGAGAAGTAAACCGACCAGGAGGGCGTAGTGACTCACGATCACGAAGATGGTAACGAGGAGGGTCACTGGAAGAAGAGGGCAACTCAGGAGGGTCACTGGTGATGGAGGGCATCTCATGAGAAGGTACTGCAGGAGGATCCTCGATTCGCTGACAACGAGTGTAGTGAAGAGGAAAGGGAGAAACATGTCCTGGGGTAGGTGCAGAGGTGACCGGAGGCACTGGTGGTGGAGGCGAGGGCACAGGTGATGGAGGTATGGGTGGTGGAATGGTGGATAGTGGACTATCAGGAAAAGTGAGAAACAAAAGAGGCTCAACAATAGAAGCCGGACTGGAAGATGAAGAAGGACGATGGAAGAAGGGACGAGACTCATCAAAAGTCACATCACGAAAAATCCGCATCCGTCAAGCTACAGGATCCCAACACCGATATCACTTGTGCACAGCACTATATCCAAGAAAGACACACTCAGCAGATTGGGCTGTCAACTTGGTGCGCTCACGAGGGGCCAACAAGACATAGCAGACACAACCAAAAAGACGAAGCTCAGGATAGGACGGCAGATCTGGAGGTGGTGTAGGAAGGCGCTCAAGTGGAATCGCACCCTGAAGAGGAGAAGATGGCTGCATGTTGCTGAGATATGTAGCAGTAGATACAGCCTCAGCCCAAAACTGAGGGGAACAGAGGAAGCAATCATAAGGGCACGAGCAGTCTCAAGTAAATGACGATGCTTGCGCTCAGCAACACCATTCTGGGCATGAGCACCAGGACAGGAAAACTGTGAGAGAGTGCCCTGGGTATCAAGAAAGGCACGAAGGTGTCGAGATAAGTATTCTCCAGCAGAGTCAGCACGAAGAACCCGAATGGGAGTGTTATACTGTGTACGGATCATGGTAGCAAAAGATTTATAGATAGACAAAACCTCAGTACGAGAGGACATAAAGTATATCCAAGTATAGCGAGAAAAACCATCTATAAATATAATATAGTAGCGATGACCCCCTTTCGAAACGAAGGGGGCCGGACCCCATACATCTGAGTGAACAAGATCAAAGGGACTCTGAGAGACAGACTCACTAGTAGGATAAGGTAGCTGTAACTGTTTGCCGAGTTTACAGCCCATACAATCTAAAGACATATCACCAGAGACAGACCCTAATAAACCTCTACGAACCAAAGAAGAAAGACGCGAACCACAGAGATGTCCTAAGCGATGATGCCACTGGGCAAACGAACCGGTAGACGATGCAGCAGAGGCGGAGGCAATAGTGGTGATGGGAGGACTGGCAGAGGCAGCGGAAGGAAGATGAAGCTAGTCAAGCTCCCAAAGACGTGGAGAATCACGCCTGCGGGGGCCAGAACCAACTAGACTGCCCGTGCGACGATCCTGGATAGAACAAGAGTCAGAATCAAGAATAACACGACAGCCATGATCAGTAAGTTGGCCAGCCGACATAAGCTGCATGGTGAGTTTTGGAACGATGGACACAGCAGGGACATGAAAAGTGGGACTAGAAAGTGTGCCTAGCCCAGTAACTGAAAGTGGGGTGCCATCTGCAGTGAGAACTGTGACAGAGCGGGAGGGAGTACTAATGGAATGTAAAATGGTAGGGTCAGGAGTCATATGAAATGAAGCACCAGAGGCAAGGATCCAAGGAGAGGTACCTGAGGTGGTGGAAGATGGTGTCGCAGTACCTGGAGGCTGCCCGGCAGAAGAAGCAGAGCCTGATGCCCCAGAAGCAGACATCCGACGAAATAACGTGAGAAGCTCGTGCTCAGTATCAGATGGGGTACAGCTCCTCTGAGAGGTGAAACCCCCAGTGTCAGTCTCCTTCTTCTTCTTGGCAGCAGCCTGATCCCTCCGCTTCTTGTGACACTGCGCCTCCGCTTCTTCTGAGAGGTGCAGCGTCTGGTGTCACCTCGCACGGGTGCTGTAGCAGAAGGCAGATTTGGTGTGATAGGAGCAGAAGAGGCAGGAGCACGGGTCGCCAAAACAGAAGGAGAAGGTGCTAAAAGACCAGCAGTACGAAGACGAGTCTCCTCAGTACGAATAGCAGCAAGAACCTCCAAGAACGTCACGCGTGGGTGACGGGCAAGCAGCTGGGCACGTATCTGCTCGAACTCTGGCCTAAGTCGGGTCAAAAAGTCATAGACCCGACGAAGCTGCAGGTGGGAGTGCTGATGCTGGCAACACTGGCAGATACGACAGATCGCTGGTCCCAAAGAGTCGAGCTGACGCCAGATAGAAGATATCTGTGCATAGAACTCATCGACCGTGGCATCACCCTGCTGAAGAGCCTGCTCCTGTCTGACGACAGCAAGGTAGAGGGAGTCACCGGTAGGCTCATAGTGAGAACAAAGATGATCCCACATCAGCTGAGACGTCGCCAAACTCACAATGTCGCCAGTCAGGGACACATCAATGCTAGCGATGAGGATGTTGGCGGCACGAGCATCGTCATCACACCACCGCCGATAGAGAACATCCTGAGAGGAATAAGCAGCAACAGCAGTCGCATACGCATCGGTTGCCGCCTTCTTGGCAGTGTCATCAGCAGTGGGGGGAGTGGTGTCTCGCTGGTAAGCACCGGTCGCAGTGGACAATGACGATCGCCGGTGAGAAGGTCCCAAAGGCGCTGACCGCGCATATGGAGACGAATGTACGGTACCCACTCCTTATAATTAAGGCCATCAAAAATCAATGAACACCGAGGGATAGCAACATGATGATGATGAAGAGGTAGGTCCGTAGGAGACGCCATATGAAGAGGTAGATCCGTGAGAGGCGGAGGCTAGATCCGTGGGAGGCGGCTAGGCACAGGAGTCTAAGGTGAACGGCGCGCAGCGGAGTGGGGGCTGTGCGGGAGTTCCGAAGGCGGCGTATGGATCTGAGGGCCAAGGCGAGGCGGATCGGGGCCACGGCGAGACCTGGGCGCCTGTAGCAGGCTGCAGCAGCGCAGCAGGGTGCGGGATCTGAGGGCAGCGGCGTCGGGTGGGGATCTGAGGGCAGCAGCGTCGTCGCGGGGATCTGAGGGATCCGAGGGCAGCGGCGTCGGGTGGGGATCTGAGGGCAGGTGGGGATCTGAGGGATCAGCAGGCTAGATCCCTCCGTCCGCGTGTGGATCTGAGGGATCAGCGGCGTCAGGAGGCTAGATCCGTGGCAGGCGAGATCAGCAGCTTCGGCAGGTGGGGATCCGAGGGCAGCAGCGTCGTCGCGGTGGGGATCTGAGGGATCTGAGGGCATCGGCGTCGGGTGGGGATCTGAGGGCAGCAGCGTCGTCGCGGCGACGGGATCAGTGGTAGGCGCGAACGGCGGGATCAACGGCAAGCGCGAGCGACGTCGACGCGGGGCTTCGGCAGGCACGCAGACCGAGACAGCAGCGTCGTCGCGGCGGCGGGATCAGCGGCAGGCGCGAGCGGCGGGATCAACGGCAAGCACGCAGACTGAGACGCGGCGGGGGAGAGGCGCGACTCGGCGCGCGGACGGAGGCGCAGCACGTTCGCCTAGGGTTTAATTTTTGGATTTTTGCGGGAGAGAGAAAAAGACGGCTAGGGTTTAGGTTAAACCTAGCTCTGATACCATGTTAGGAATAAACTCTCTTGTATTATTCCAAGGGCAATAGCCCGATATATATAGAGTACATGGAATGGTAAATAAGCACAAAAGACCCTATACAAAGGGACATATACATCTAACATTGAGGACAAATATGAAGATTTGAGGGACAGATATCAAAATACGCAAGATTTAAGGGACGAATATGCTAAAAACCCAAAAAAAATTACAATGAAAAGACCACAAATAATTCCACCAGTAACGGAAGGTCAAAATTGATTCAATCCAACGAGAAGCAAGCTGAATAAACCATAAATCTATAAATTTACATGGAAATTTGGAAGATTGTTATTTTTTGTCCAACCAAGGTAAAATCACACACACACTCACGCGCTCACACACGCGCACACACACACACACACACACACACACCCCCCCCCCCCCCGGGGGGGGGGGGGGAATGCAACATAAAGCCCTCAGAAGAAAAGGAGGCGGAGGAGGACAAAGGTAAAACACAGAAAAAGAAGACAAATGATAGAGTGAGAGTGAGAGTGAGAAGAAGAAATGAACAATTTTAAAAAAAACCAACGAACAGAACAGTGTGCAAGCACAGAAAGTTGGCTACTTCCGGAAGGAGTTTATCCTTTTCATTCAAATTCATTTCTATGTGCTTCAAACCAAAAAACTATCTGTCCACGTTGATCTACAGCATATAACATGCCAAAAAACCAACACCATAAATAAATGATTTTATATTTTAGCCTAGAAAATGCCACAATCCATTAAATAAAAGAAGGTTACATAGCATGTATGATGTAAATCACCCTTACCTCTAATGCAAGTGCTCTGTGAGCTTTCCAATCAACGATTCCTCCAAACCTTGTAACAGCCTCCTTAACAGATTCAAAAGGTGCAGTAGTGTCGACAAGACCTCTGTGTACAGTTGGTTGTTTCGCATGTTCAGAAGAATTACCTGGTTTTGTGGTTTCACTTTGGGTATTTTCAACCTCCTTTTGATGGTTATTTAGCACAAACCCTCTCGTATCTTTGGACTTTTTAGTCTCACCCACCACAGCATCTACATTATTATTCTGTATCTCATCAAGTCCAGCAGAACTCCCTCCATCAAGTTGATGAGGCGGCGGAACACTATAAACTTCTGACGACAAAGGTGTGGAATTCTCAGCAACGGTTGTGGTCTCATTTGAAGTCACTGGTAAAACAGATGTGGTCGAGTCGACCGATGAATAAGTTACAGGTTCTGATGCTTGGCGTGTGCTATTATCAGAGGTAGTCACAAATTCCTTTGAAATCTCAGGTGTAGTGGATGAGGTGAGTTTTAATGATGACTTTGAAGCTGGACTACAATGAACTTCAGGAGATGTAATAGCGGAATTATCACTAGTGGTCACATATATATTTGAATTCTCCTGTGAAGCAGGTGTCTCCGGTGATGGATGATGCAAGGTATCATAAGCTTCTGATGAGAAAGCTGTGGAATTCTCAGTAATACTCGCTATTTCTTCTGAAACAACTTGTAAAGTAGGTGAAGTCTGGTCCGGCACTGAATGATGTACCGCTGTACTTTCAGATGACAACTTTGTGGAATTCTCAGAAATGCTCTCTGAAAGGTTTGGACGTGAAATATGTTTGTCATGATTTAATGGGCGAGGTGACGGAATGTCAAGAGTTTCTGACGATGAAATGGGATTTCTAGTGAGACTCCCTTGTTCATTCACTTTCTGTGAGGAAATTGACGTTTCCGGGACATTCAGAATGCTGTCAAGAACTTCCGTCCCCGATGAAATAAGCAATTTTTGATCCATCGACAGAGCATCTTCAACTTTTCTATCCATATTTGGAGAAGCAAAAGGATGTTCGTTACTGGGAACAGACCCTTGCGAAGGAATCAATGCACTTTCAGAATATTCCTCAAATGGTAGCTCTTCTTCAGCATCCTTAAACTCCTCCATGCTTCTTGCCTTAGATTCTGCTATAAAAGTGTCAGTCAGCAGAGAAAACCAATATCACAAGAAGCATACAATTAAAATATACTACAAACACTATCAATACATAATCAAATATTTTATGAACAAAATTACATAAACAGTAGACATTATCCCTTTCATATTCAATGTATGCTCTCTACCTCCGCAATAAAAGAGTATCAAATGTCTATCTTTAAGACAATGCAAGAAAGTGACACCTTAAACGGTGGGGAATTCTCTCTGAACCATGGTTTGCAACCAACTCAAGTACTCAACCAACAATTGTTGCATATCTTATTTACTACCAAATATCTCATGAAATGCATATAACTAACTCATGCTTACAACCCATATAATTCAACAATAGAGCAACAATGATGCATAATACACCACCAGTACTGTCAATGAAGAAATATAGGCTTAGGGAGGCGCTATAAACAGAATCAAGAACATAGTGAAGGCAAGAAATTTAAATTGAAAAGAAGAAACTTAAAGCCTTCTAAGGCGTTATGTTTTATATTATCGCAGTATGATTATATACAGTATAGTAGATGTCGAGTAAACTATTTACATGCTGGAATTTCTACAACATATAAATATAAGATTCACATTTAATAGAAATTATAAATTTGGCAATTACCCCATTGTGTGGAAATTATAGTAGATGTCGAGTATTACGGTATAGATCTTTACACGAATGACAACATGTGTGAGGGGGCACAGATAATGTTTATAGATGGATTTGACGCTGATGCCGTTATTGACAGTCTAAGTATCATGTCGATGGCCACTTCATCCAAATGATAAGGCTGTGAAGTAGCATTTTCTGTCTCTGTCTTTCTTTCTTTTTCTATGTCCGTGTCTCTTTTGGTGCAGGGGATATGGGGATAGTATATTGCTTCAAGTAGAACATCATAAATATGGAGTGTGTTGATATGATGGAAACAGCTTGTATGGAGACATGACAAGGAGGAACCATTTAATTTGAGGTTCTGGTCTCTTGGTAGCACTAAGTGAATGGTAGGAACCATATAAGTTGACAAAGTTTAAATCTCTTAGTCTATATAAACGACATTGCGAGAAAATTTTGATTGTCATCCCCCCCCCCCCCCCCCAAAAAAAAAAAAAAAACCCGGGGGAAAAAAACTAAAAAACTAAAAACAAAACAAAAACAAAAACATAAAAACTGGGTTCCATTTTCTGAATCTCTACTCGGATTAATGATTGTGCTTGGTATAAAGGTTTCAATGATGAGAAAGCGCAAGTGCAAATGATTCAGGGTTAAGTCAATTGACAACTGAATTGTTTCATGACTAATTTCCAACACATAAGAAAACAATATGAGATGCACATCCACTCACCATGGCCAAAGTGCCCGTTTTGCTCACAGCTATACGCTATGCTTCATAGCGACACAGATTTGGTAATTTAAGCGGGAAAGGTGGCTAAGTTTTAATTGTGATTCAAGTCTGATGCAAAAAATAAAAGATAATAAAATCAAAGGCTTGCATTTTATATTATTGAATTCCATAACAACCAAACCAGATACATGCAAAACAGCATGAATAAGGATCTAAATTGATAGTGCGAAGTTTAATTAGCGAATAGCCATCATAATCAACCAAGTAGACAAATCATAAGGCCACCTTTATAGGACAAGGGAACCAGGATTTTCCTAATGGAATTAAATCTATATTAACTAGAATTCTATAGTATTTGCCTTCTATAAACAAAGCTATACTTGATCATTAAGCTATACAGGATTTTCCTCTCCACTTCAGTAAGGTGACCCCGACGAGCTCTTGGAAAGATATATGTTTAGGAATCAGATCTAGCGATCCTAGTCGCAAACTTCCGTTCGTAGCCCCCGTGTTGGGAGGTGACGGTGCGCCGGCGGGGCTAATACTTGATCATTCTATTACGGCCACTGCGAGACATTGGGATAACACACTCGTCGGCCACATTGTCTGCGATCACCCGTTCTATATCAAAGTCCGAGCTTGTGTTAGTCGCTTATGGAAGATGAAGGCGGGCTTACGGGCGTTCTCCCGTGAAAATGACTTCTTCTACTTCAAATTTGAGCTGGCTGAAGATCGTGAAAACGTGCTACAAGTGGGCCTGTAGCTCTTTGATGATCGTCTGATAGTTCTACGATGATGGTCCCCCGAGCTCAAGCTTGAGCGAGAACTCCTTCGCCACGCCCCAGTTTGGGTGAGATTACCCAATCTTTCCCTCAACCTTTGGTCGCCTGAGATTCTGAACATTATCTCCAGTTTGGTTGGTAACCCTATTTGCAGGGATCATGCGACGACCAAGCTTGAGTGGATTGATTTTGCACGTTGCTTCATTGATGTGGACGCCTCCTTGCCGCTCCCTAGAAAAGTCAACCTACTTTTTGAAGACGGATCATCACTTGCTCTAGCGGTTGAGTGTGAAGGCGAATCTCCGAGGTGCACCAAGTGTTTGTCATTTGGTCATACTGCCATTCAGTGCTCACTGGAGTCATTGGAAGGGCCTGGACCCTCTATGGATTTTGGAAAAGATGTGATGGATGCTACATAGGGTGGGGAAGTATTTGAGGAGCAGGGTGATGGTGGACTAGCCCCTGACACTTGTGTTGTTGATCCTAAGCTTATTGCCCTTGAGGTGGCTAGAGACAAAGGTAAGAGTGTTTACTATGGGGTGGAGTCGCTATCTGATGAGGATGAAGTAGAAGATTTGGATGCTGAGCACTGGCCTAAGCTCTCTCGACCTTCTTCGTCTGGGGAAGCTTGTTCTTCAGCTCCCCTAATAGGGATGATGTTGGCGGGATGACCACACTACTGGTGACTATTTGCGAGTTGCTTTAGAGACACCGGCCTCAGCATTAGATCCTTCTCGTCCAGACCTTCTGGAGACAGCTGGGATTGCTCATTCTTGTCCATCGCTTCTCGATGACGATTACCACGAAGATGACGACCTGCCACCCTTCTCCATTGTCACCAACAATCCAGATTGGGAGCAGCTAGTTGTTGCTTCTGTGAAGAAGAAGCCATTCCAGGTGTCACTTTCTCCTCGCAGGAGTTCTCGGGTCAGGGTGGGGCGAGTCTTGCACGACTACACGACCTGATCTTGAGTATGTTTTGTTGGGATTGCTTTTGTCCCACCATGCCCTAGTGGATGGTTGGCCTGGTTGTAAGTGTGAGTTGTCGTTGGATTTAGCTAGCTTTGGGGTGCTAGGGGCCTAGGTTTTGGGTGTCTTTACTCTTCCACTAGTCCCCATGTACCCCAAATTCTGTCTAACTGGTTGTATCTTTTGACTATAATTATGAAATCAATTACCTTTCAAAAAACAAAGCTATAAAATGATTTCCTAATAACATTAAATTCTAAACTCTACTTTTTAAAAAAGCGTCATTTATGGATATGGCCACAAAAGATATTTCTAAATAAAATGACATGTTAAGTTTTTAAGTAAATCATAACCTAACAATGTCTCAAATGTAGATAATTTGAAGTTGTACTTGCAACCTTGAACCCGAGATAATGTAGGACATGACCAGGGGATAAAGAAGACAAGAAAGTACGAGGTAGCTGCATCCCTCCTAATTGATATCACTAATATGTTATATCATGGATTCACTGTAATGCATCTCGTCAGGTACTCTTCTTTGTACTGCCCATAGAGGACATGACGCAAAAAGCGGGATACGAGATGTGGTTAAGAGATGTGGCAAAGATGGTTACTCAGTTCCAATAAATGAATAAACATGGTGTGTGTGTATGTACTTATTAGTGTCTGCATGTATATGTTTAATATCATCAGTTGTGTGCGCGCACATGTTCGTATGTATGTGTGTGTGTGTGTGTGGTGTGCGCTTGCATTTTCCCCCTTTTAAAGTTTGTTTGAAAAAATTCATGATCTTGTTGTTGACCTCATGGATGATCAACATACCAAAAATCAAATCATTCCAGTACTTTTTGAGCCCACATCTATCCCTTGCAACTTCAACAGTGTCAAAACTTGCTTAAAAACCATTGAAGTTGCAAGGCGTAGAAGACGGCTCAAAAAGTACTGGAATCATTTGATTTTTGGTATGTTGATCATCCATGAGGTGAACAACAATCCACGAAAAAATTGCAAAAAGGGGGAAATATGTATGTGTGCATGTAACTTACATGTGCACATGCACATTATATATATAGAATAATGGCTATCATACGCCATATGAGATAGGCTCTCATACGCCCTCTAATATAAAGCAACCAAGTACAAGCCCACATAGGCTTGTACTTGGTTGCTTTATGTGATAGTGCGTATGAGAGCCTATCTCATATGACGTATGATAGCCATTATATATAGACGGAAATATGCCTGATGTTGACCTCAGGCAGCAATACATGCGCGCACCCCCGCTGTTCGGGTGTTTTAAGTATTTTTTTGAATTGTGTTTTTGCAGTAGGTAGATATACTTGTTATGTAGCGCCCCACAAAATTGCAGGTCAATCCAACACCGTTTGAGCCTCCGTTCATCGATTTCAAAAACGTCGTGCAAAACTGTCCAGAATTCTGGACAGTTTTGCGCGACGTTTTTGAAATCGATGAACGGATGCTCAAACGGTGTTGGATTGACCTGCAATTTTGTGGGAAGCTACATAACAAGTATATCTACCTACTGCAAAAAAACAATTCAAAAAAATACTTAAAACACCCGAACAGCGGGGGGTGCGCGCAGGTAAATCTGCATGAGGGTCAACCTTAGGTACATTTTTTGCATGTGTGTGTAGAAAAAGTGATCTAGGGTACCTCCTTATATGAAATCTAAGGAGTCGTCCCCTATTTCCACCATCTCCTACAATTTTTTTTTGAATTTTTTATGGGATTGTTGTTCACCTCATAGATGATCAACACACCAAATTTCAAGGTATTCTGATACTTTTTGAGCCTCCATCTGCCCATTGCAACTTTAACGGTCTGAAAACGTGCTGAAAACCCCATAAAGTTGCAAAGGGTGGATAGGGGCACAAAAAGTATTGAAATACCTTTAAATTTGGTATGTTGATCATCCATGAGGTGAACAACAACCCCATGAAAAAAATTCAAAAAAATTGTAGGAGCTGGTGGAAAATGGAGGGCGACTCCTTAGATTGAATCTAAGGAGGCACCCTAAATCCCTTTTACATATATATATAAGTATGAGAATAATGGGTATCATATAGCATATGAGGATATGCCTCATATACTAAGACACAAAAAGGTAGGAAGTACAAGCCCTACATGGACATGTACTCGTTGTACTTCCCACCTTTTTTGTCTTGGTATATAGCCTCATATGCCATATGATACCCATTATTATATATATATATATAACAATATGGGGGTGTACTGACAGCACAGGAACGGTAGCACTTTGGAGCCCAAAAAGTATTTTTTTTGAATTGCTTGCAATGTGTTCTACAACTTGTTGGATATCTCCTCATCAATTTTCAAGTGAATCCAACACCGTTTGAGCCTCAATCCATGCATTTCAAAAAGATTACGCCAACAGTTTCAGTATTTGAGCTATCTTTTTTAAATGCATGAATGGAGACTAAAACGGTGTTAGATTCACTTGAAAATTGGTGAGGAAATAGCCAACAAGTTGTAAAACACATTGCAAAAAATTCAAAAAATACTTTTAAGGTCCCAAAACACTGTCAGCACAGGATACATATTTTTTTTTTGGAAAATTAGCAATTCTTTATTAAGTAAACCATAGTAGCAATGTATGATGGTTTTCAGTAGGGGAAGAATAGGGCACAAGCGCCGTCACTCCCCACTACCGATGACCAACCTACAAAGTACTAAGAAATATACAAGAATGGTACAAAACAATAAGGGGAAAATATTCACATTAACCCATATCTCTCAACTCCCAATTGCTAAAAACCGAAGCTTCATCACTATTCTCCGGTTCAGCATTCCGCATAGCAAGTCTGATGTCAGCCGCAATGTCCTCAAAAACTGTTGTCTTATGTTTCTTTAGCCCCTCAAAGATTCTCCTATTTTGTTCTCGCCAGACATGCCAAACTATAGCCGCAAGGGCGATTTTAGCTAACAAATTGAGCGCACTCTTGTCCCCAAAGTTAGCCAGAAAGAATTTCCCAACCTCACCAAGAGAGGGCTCGATAGAGGTTTTGGTGTTCAGTTTCAACAATGACCGGCACAAGATATACTCTGTGTAATTGCATCTAAAGAAAAGGTGGTCAATATCTTCATCAAAGTTACCCTCGCATAACACACAGGATTTGGGGGTGTCAAAGCCTCATTTATCAATCATAGCTCTAGTGAGGAGTTTTCCTCTAAAAGCTCTCAGCAAAGCAATGGAAAATTTAGGGATATGACCCCCATACCAGACAATTTTATGGAGAGGGAAAGGAGTACCTCTTTTACGCACCCCGTCCCAAGCTTGATTAAATTTGAAACCATTATTAACACAAGCAGGGACAGAAGCTGGAACCGGAAGGGGGTTAGCTCGAGAACCTGTCGAACTCATGCTGCGATATAGTGGTCTTAAAGTAGGCCGGGGCGGGGACCTGTTTGTGATTGCAGCCCCAACAGCCGGGCTCGGCTTCCAAGTCCAAGCATCAGCGCCCAGGCCAAGAGTCACCCTGCGTATGAAAGGAAGCACAGGAGTAAGCTCTAAGGATTCGGACCAAGCACCATTTATCCAGTAATCTCTGACTGTCCGCATGGAGGAGCCCAGAGGAATGTCCGAGAGGTATTTAAGAGGCCCACAATCCAGCCAATTGTCGTGCCAGAAAAGGGTTGTTCGACCATCTTTTACAATTCTTTTAATTAGCTTTTCTGAAACGCTCCTACAACCAAGCATTCGCTTCCAAGTACCTGATTGGGAGACCGAAGTGTTTGCCGCATAGAATCCCCCACTATTTGCGTACTTGCTTCTCATATGTTGCGCCCATAGAGTATTAGAAGATAGGAATCTCCAAGTAAGACCAATCCCCGCCGCATCATTTAGCTCTTCCAGCAGTCTGATATCAACGCCTCCTTCCTCCTTAGGCTTACAAATGTCCTCCCAAGCCCACGATCTTGAGTTTCCCCAAATGAAGCGTTTGCACGCCGAGGAGATTGTTCTCAGAACGAACAGGGGAATATGGAAAGCCTGCATCCAAAACGCGACCATGCCATAGATTACAGACCTTACGAGCTCAATTCTCCCAGCAATAGATAACATAGCCGAAGACCATCCCATGAGCCGCTTTTTACATTTGTCAACCAGCCTGCTGTATTGAGGTGCCTTAGGGTATTTTTGTGAAAGAGGGAGCCCCAAATAGGTGATGATAGTGGTTGCCTGTTTAATACCCAGAAAGTCTACCAGCAAAATCTTGTGCTTGGCGCCCTTGCTGAACATAGCTCTACTTTTTTCCCAGTTTACATTGAGTCCCGTATAATTGGAAAAATCACCCAGAAGACTTTTGATCCCCTGAAACGATCTCATATTAGCTCGGCAGAATACAAGCAGGATACATATTGCTCATATATATATATATATGATTTAATATAGAAAAGATGGCACCTGATGTAATAGATCGGGTGTCAAGACACAAAAGTGGAAAGTACAAGTTGCACAAGGGCTTGTACTAGCCGTGGAGCCCATCTTTTTGTGTCTTGGTACCTGATCTATTAGATCAGGTGCCACCTGATCTACATGAATCTCACCCACATACATATATATAAGTTATAAACCGTGGCCGTAGGGCATAGTTCAATTAAATTTTTCCCTCCCTAAAAGTGAATTAAAAGGTAAATATCCACACTCTTTAACTTTTCACCCCCAACGCAAAAATCAAACCTCATTTAAATTTTCCCTCCAAGTTTTAATTTTCACCCCAATAGGTGCCTCCCAAATTTCAAATTCAAATCATTTTTCCTATTATAATTGTCATAGTCACTGTTCATTTAAATTTTTTCTCCCAAAAAGTGAATTCAAATTTAAATATTCCATCCCAACACAAAAATTAAATCTCATTTAAAATTTTCCCTTGATATATTCCCCCTAAATTTCAAATTCAGATCATTTTTTCTATTATTCAGCATTTTAGCCACCAATATTTGTTCTAGTCATACTTTGGTATCCACGTAGGACAAAGTTCAAAATAGTCCTCATTTGTATAACATATATATATACATATATAATGGGTATCATATGACAATGACGACATCTTTTTATATACCAAGACACAAAAAGTGAGGTGTTACAACAAGTACAAGCTCATGTGAGCTTATATCACCCAACTTTTTGTGCCTTGTATAAGAGGGGATGGCTCTCATGTCATATGATACTCATTATTCTCATATATATATACATATATATAAGAAAATAATGGGTATCATATAGCATATGAGGCTAAGCCTCATATACCAAGACACAAAAAGGTGGGAAGTACAACAAGTACAAGCCACACATGGGCTTGTACTTCCCACCTTTTTTGTGTCTTGGTATATGAGGCTTAGCCTCATATGCCTAATGATACCCATTATATATATATATATATATATATATTAAGACTAGTCTCCATTCGGATAGACCAAACATGCAAATTCATCCAAGTCAATTTTAAATTTGGACAATCTAAATGGAAAATTCATTTCGTTAGATGTGATCTAACATGTCCAAACCACCTCCAAACAAAATTTCAAATGATTTGGACATGTTTTACACATGCATCAAGTGGTTGCAAAACATGTCCAAATCATTTGAAATTTTGTTTGTAGATGGTTTAGACATGTTAGATCACATCCAACAGAATGAATTTTCCTTTTAGATGGACTAATTTTAAAATTGACTTGGATATATTTATATGTTTGGTCCATTTGAATGGAGCCTAGTCTTACTATATATATAGTAGTTTTCGGGTGCAAAAACTATGGTTTTCGCACAGTGTGAAAACATTTTTAATTTTTTTAGAAAAATTTTCAATTTTTTTGTTTAATCCATACAATTATATACCCCATGAAAAATAATGGGTAAACCCTAGCGGATTTGAGCACTAATCAAACCGTTACAAATTTAACGGTTTCAGAGCAATAGGCCTTTTTGTAATACCTTGATCGAAGGCCAAAGCACATTATTTTTCAACCATGATTTTTGAGGTGTATAATAACATGAAATGAAGGTGGAAATTTTTTTTGGAAAAAATCTCAAAAAAATAAAAAAAATTCGCACCGTGCAAATTGTTCTCATTTGAATATATATATATATACACTAGAAATAACACGTGCACACAGTGCACGTCGCCAAAAACCCCACGAACAGGATGTCGTGCACGCGCGCAACCGAAAAGTGCTGAGAACTGTGGGTGTGTCGGTATTGTCGGTGGGGTTTTGGGATTTTTGGGTGGGGGTGTGAAGTTGAGTCATTGTTTTGGGTGGGTGAGTGTATTTGTAGGTCAATTTTTGTGTGGACTTTGGGCAAGTGGTGTGAGGTGGAGTCACATGTGGCACCCACAAAAAGTATGATTGGGACAAAAGTGTCACATAGGACATCGTCACCATTTGTATGAAAGATAAATGAGAATAATGGGTATCAAATAACATGCGAGGCATCTCCTCATATACAAGACGCAAAAATGGGTTGGTACAAGCCCACATGGGTTGTACTTGTATCACCCCACTTTTTGTGTCTTGGTATATGAGGAGATGCATCGCATGTCATATGATACACAATATTATATATATATATATATATATATATATATATATGAGTTTAATGGGAATCAGGTGGCCAATGAGGATTCTCCTCCTTAGTCCACCCACGGCCAAGCACCCCACATATTTTTTTTCCAATATGCTCTACACATCATGTATGATCATCACACCAAAAATCAAGTGATTCCAACGCTTTTTGCCCATCGGTCCACCCGTTGCAAAAAGTTCTGTTATGCGACCGTTGATTTTGCAACGGGTGGATCCATGGGCAAAAAGCGTTGGAATCACTTAATTTTTGGTGTGGTGATCATCCAACGCTTTTTGCCCATCGGTCCACCCGTTGCAAAAAGTTCTATGTTATGCGACCGTTGATTTTGCAACGGGTGGATCGATGGACAAAAAGCTCTATGTTTGTGTGTGCACGTGTATTTGTAGTAAATTTTGAACCATACTCATAACTCAAACTCAAACTCAATCCCACTACTAATATGCATGTTAACTGAAACACAAGTATCAAGTTTCCAAAACCCATAACCATATTCCCAACCCAACCCCCAACCCTAACCCAACCCCAACCCCACCGCTTCTTAGTTTTTCTCCTTTTTTGCTTGGATCAAATCCCACGAGGCCCAACCGTGGGATATTTAAATCCCATCCACTGCTTTGCCATATTTCTTTTTATCTCTCTCAGTCTCGATCGACATCAAAGTGATGAGTCTCTCTCTCAGATGGGTGACTCGATGCGAAGACGAAGACAACAACGGATCATCTCCCTGCTACCCTTAGCAATGACCGGATCATGCAGCTCAAGTAAAACTCTCTATTCATTTTTTACAATTGACTACAAATTTTTTTCAATCAATATTTCAGTTTTTTAAAAGAATTTACCTAAGGATTTCTGTTACATTATAGTTAATGTGTAGATTTTATATCAAATTTTGAATTTTCAGCTTTTTGATGACAATTGGCAAAACCCAAGTTTTATGGCTCGTTTTTACCATCTTCGGCGAGACCAGTATGAACCAACTGAAACTTAATGGGTTCGCTTAAACCTAATACCATGCGACAAACAAAAACACCAGCCTTAAGCCTTAAATGGTTGTATTTCTATTTGCCATCCTGTTACATTTAATATATTACAACATTCAATACTGAGTCAAGTTTGCCCGGTATCCAATTTTGTATTAATCATCTAAAGTATTTGGTCCCCATTGGATCGTGAGCCAAGTTCGATTGGCACCCAACTTGAAGATACTTTGAACCTCACTATTAATCAAATACAAACTTCTATCGACATCATTCCATGAGACATAATTTGCATTTTATTGCAAACATTTACAACATTCATATGACACCTGTTAGCATCTAGTGATCACATACAGACCTTATCTTTAGAAAAAATAACTCATTCCCATGCTCCCAAACTCAAAAAACCTTCTAAATCAAAATTATAAAAATCATTTCTCTGTTTCACGGCCCCTTTATAGATGGCATTACTCTTGCACTTAATTTTTTGAATTGATAAAAATTTTAATATAAAAAGATTAAAATTACAATAATTAGGACGCTGTTTTCAGTTGGTACATTGAGATTGAAAGAGCTTATGTTTCCATCATGGCGCAAATCACAACGATGTTTCATATTCTAGCATTTTGGTTACACCAGAGTGATTGTTCAAGAGAAGATTTTAACCAGTGTCGGTGCGAACAAGATTTATAAGTTGATAAACAATGATTTTTTTTAAAATGGAATAGTAATATTTTGGTCTCAGAACTGATTGCTTTGATACCCTGATAAAGTCAAAATTTAAATTTAAAGGAAGGGTTTGAGACCATTCCCCTCTTTACCTATGTTTATTGTTTATAGCAAGGTTTGAGGTCTCGGTTTCGGTCTCGGTATCGATCTCTCGAAAATTTAGGTTTCGGTATCGGTATCGTCCGTTTCGACGGTTTCAGACGTGAGTTTCGGTTGGTCTGTATCGGTAGTTTTAAATACTTAAACCCCTATCAGAAACGTAAAAAACTAAAGTAGCTTGAAGTTTTACTTTGCGCACCCACCTTTTACTTTGCGCACCCACCACTTTCAAGTTTGCCAAGCTATGCTTGGAGTTGCTTTGTGCACCCACCAGTTTGCTTTGCGCACATACCACTTATTTACAAGTTTGTCATAAAATATCCTACTCACATACCACTTATTTACAAGTTTGCCATTTCCATTTACTCTAACACTTCACAGTTAACACTCCACGGTCTGCTCTCTCTCTCTCGCGGGAGAGGCGGAGGCATCGAGGGGGCTCTCTCTCTCCATCTCTCTGTGTGTAGGGGCGCTGGAGGGAGAGCGTTGAAGGGCGGCAACTGGAAGGCGGCGGCTGGAGCTCAGGTAAGTCCTCCCTCTTCGTCCTCTTCATCTTCGTTTTCTTCTTCTTATTCTTTTTTTATTTTCTGATTGCTTTGGTGACTTCTTCTTCTTCTTCATTTTTTTAAATTTGCTGTTACTCAAATCGGTATCGGCTGGTATCGGCCGATACCGTCCGGTTTCAGCCGATACCGTCCGGTTTCAGCCGATACCGGCCGAAACTGGGCGGTTTCGGCCGAAACTGGGCGGTTTCGGCCGATACCGGCCGAAACCGATTTTTTAGTGCAGTATCGGACCGGTACTGGGCGGTACCGGTCCGATACGCCCGATATCAAGAGGTATCGGACGATACCTCAAACCATGGTTTATAGACTTGTATTAGTCACTTTTACATAAAACCCTCCAATTCACTGAACATTATATCTCAACGTAAGTCATACTTCAATAATTCATTTCTCATACCAATACCTGCTTTTGGGTTATTACCCTTCCATTTTTGTTGTAATTCCACCCTCCTTGACAGAATTTTGTGTCAGAGTAGAGGAAGAAATGATGTGCCAAAGAATTGGAGGGGAAATTTAGCGTTAGAAATAAACAAGTATTGTTGGAAGGATAAAAAAGAACGAGGAAATGGATTAATTATTCATGAACAAGATACCCTAAGGGCTCAAAAAAATATTAAGCTTTTCTTTTAAAACTCGGCTTACTTTTATACAACCTCCTCCACTCATTTTATAGGCTAGTGAACCGACATACTCTTTACGTATCATGATTTTTTGCTTACTAACCTTCATGTCTAGGTACTACTTAGATTTTTCTTTACTTTTCTCTATATTAATCTTCTCATAATCTCTTGCTTCGTAACCAGCTCTACACAACCGACTTCTGCTCTAAAGTTCTAAATTTTTCTTGTTTGATGAAACAAGCAACAACATCATCGTGATTAAAGATTGTCAGTTACACTATAACATTCCTCTTCTTCATTTGGAAACTTCATCTTTTTTCTGAAATATATAAATCTCTCCATAAATAAGGCCTAGGTGAAACTGATTACCAGTAACAATGAACTCGACCTTGGTTTGTTGATCTTCTACTATAATTCTGATGAAGTGATGTTTGATCATGGTATACTTCATCCTGTAATAAAACACTGGACTTTTTACCATGACAATTATCGACATGTTGCAGTAAAGTGTTGTACCAACTCTTGGTTCTGTTATAGATCTGATAGAATTCTTCAAAACCATAGTGATTCATATGTGGCACTCGTAGCTGACGAGAGAGCTATTATCTACTGATTTTTTAGGACCAAGATATCACCTAAGTCCCCAATGACAAAATATACCTAAAGGTGCTTTTTCAATTATCAATGCATCTAAACTAATTAAAGGTATAGCCGATTAATGTGATGTCTTCTTCTGCATATTTGATGCTCGTAATCTTTTGCCCGTTGATGGTATTTAAGAATACACTTTGTCGCATCGTATTGTAGCTTACTTGGATTGATCATGAATTTGGATATTGCACTTCCAGCATGAAGAATATGTGGCCTTGTATTTGTAATGTAGAGTAATGATCCAATGATCCTGTAGCTAGATGCATCCACCTTTGGTGCTTCATTAATTAGTAGGGTTTCATTCAAAATTACTGGTGTAGCAATCGGCTGGTAGCTTGACATATTACACTTCTTTAAAAAATCTTCTCAATATTTGTCTTGGCTTATGAATATTTCTCCTTCGGTTTGCTTGGATGCCAAGAAAATATCTCATTAAACCCAGATCTGTCATCTTAGATCTGTCAAAATTTGCTTTTTAAATTTTTTTATTGTCACAGAGTAAACGTTGCAATTAATTAAATCATCAACATAAAGGTAGACAATAAGGAAATCCATTGGCACAAAGGATGGCTCGCTTCGACTTTTTAGAAAACCTTTCCGACGGAAGCATGTGCCAATCGTATTGTTCCATGCTCGAGTTACTTGCTTCAAGCCATATAATACTTTGCGTATGCAATCCACCTGTTTCTTCTCCTTTGACTATATATCTTTGAGGTTGCTCCAGTATACTTTTTCTCCAAGCTTGATGTCTAGGAATGCTAACTACATAGCTTGCTAGAACACTTTTCAGCTTTAATTAGGTTGCTAGTGCAAGTACATTTTTTATAGTCTCCATTCAAGCTATTGGAGCAAATGTCTCATAGAAATCTACACCAGATTGCTATGAGTATCCCTTTACCACCAATCGAGCCTTAATTTTCAGGTTTGACCCATCTTCATGAGAGAAGATAAAGATGGAGGATTCAGCCATGATGACTATTTAGTTAAGCTTTTGTCAGAAGAGGTTATATATCAGTTAACTAATGAGACAACAACAAGGGGCTTATGGGAGAAGCATGAAAAGCTTTATGTTAAGAAATCACTCACTAACATGTTGATTATGCCGAAGACATTCTTCACATTTATGAGGAGAGATGGTACTTCATTGAAGGATCACTTAGATACCTTCAATGGGCTCGTGGTGAAGACGGTGGTGGTTGGATTAAAGATAGAGAATGAGCATGTGGCAATGGTCATACTTCTGTCGTTGCCAGATATGTATACGACAACATTTATTAATACCATGATTTATAGTCGTGATACATTGAGTCTTGAGGGTGTCAAGGCATGCCTTTATAGTGAGGAGTTGCGAGACAGGATGACAAGGGTGTTGGATATGTGGATGGCAAACAACACTAGAAGGGGGTTGAATAGTGTTGTATGAATTATAAAATTTTTTCGTTGATTAATACAACACAATAATTCCCTTCCAATGTTGCCTAAGAAACCAAGTAGAGTGATCTACGCTTGATTCTTAATCAACAAAGTAAGATAGAGCAATTATAAAGAATAATTATAAACAGATGAATATTTCAATCAAAGAGATATTAATACAGCGGAATAAAGAGAACTTTGCAGTAAATTAATAAAGAAATACAAAGATGATATATTGACAATAAATGAATATCTTGCACAATTAAATAAACAAAGAAAGCACACAACGAGACAAGAGATTTTTATCCTACTTCCCCACAAACTGGGTACGTCCAGTCCCCGACCAATCCGGTACGAGATTCAATCCACTGTTGTCATGACAATATAATTACCTAGCTTCACTCGCTGGGATTTCCAACGACCTAGTATCCCTACCAGGATTTCCAACCACCTAGACTTGTCTAGGATTTTCATAACTCTTATCACAAAGGGAATCCAAAAAAAAACAAAGATCCAATTCTCCACAATATTTGATGGAGATTGGTTTACACCCAACAAGAATTCTATAGCCAAGATAATATTTATGCTTATGTGGCTTAAAGAATTCAAAGTGATCTTAGATCACATAAAGAATATATTTTGATTCGATGTAATCTAGATCCTTTTGGTTTTCAAAAATCCTTCAAAGAATATTAAATCAAGAAAGAGGGATTTTGAAAACCGATTTTTAATAGCCAAAATAAAATAGATCTCAAAAAGAAATTTCAGATAAAAAATATAAGATCGGAAATTTAAAAACAGAATTTGGTTATGACGATGAGAGCGATTGAAAGCGATTTGAGAATTTCAGAAATATAACGTTGCTCAAAAGATGATAATGAATTGGTACTTGAAATGTTCTCAAGGGACTCTATTTATAGAGCTTCTAAAATGAATTTGAAATTCAAAAGACATTTGACTTTAGCCCATAAATCAAGGAGATGAGAGAATTGAGGAAGCAAAGTCAAAAGTTAGAAACGCAGCTGGTAGTCGACTACCAGATTAGGTAGTCGACTTCCAGAGAGATTTCATTGAAAAACATGCTCACAGCTGATAGTCGATTCCCTCCTTTGGTAGTAGACTCTCAGAGCACTTTTTCACTGAAACTCAGCTAGAGAATGAGTAATCAACTCCTGGGTGTTGGAGGTTGACTACAATGATTAAATCAAATAGTTAATGCTCTCAAAGAGTTTAAAAATGAGTTTTCAAACAACTTTGTTTCGAAAACGTTTTTTGTGTGTGCAATTTAAACTTGGCTTTAACATAATCTTAAAAGACCAACTCACACACTAGATTTAAATGAAGACGTTTGAAACCAATCAGATGTTGATGTAGATGCATGCTTTCACTTTGAATTTGAACTCCTCTTTCATTAGGCTTGAGCACGTTCCATAAGCTTTATCTTTGAGCTTCACTTATGCTTGACTTAGAGCTGCCAAATTAGTCTACATTCTCTAAGCGTGGTTGAGCTTCATCGGAGTATGCGTAAAGCTATTGATCGCACACCATGCACACTTTAGATAGTGTTTATAAGTACACTAACATCATTTGGTGTGCTCGTCATTAAAACTACTTCGGGGTGGGATTCGATTTCTCATCAAAGGGTTGGTGTGAGTGGAAAGTCAGATAGTCAAGAGAAGTTTGCCACAAGTCAGAGAAGAAGATATAACAGAAGAGGTGGAAACAATGACAAAGGACGTTCTAAGAGTAGGTAGCCAATAAACAGATGGAGGTCAAAGTTGAAACCTATAGATACAACATGTAAATCGGCCACTGAAAGAATGAATGCCCAGAGAGAAAGAAGGATAAAGCGGAGATACATGCTTCTTATTTTTCAGTTGCAGAAGCTATGTTGGAGGAGAGTGGAGATGGTGAGTTTGATCTATTGACTGCTTGCTCATCAGAGTTTTGGAATCATATGTGGATTATGGATTCCCCTGACATGAGTTGCTTAACTACATATGAGAGTAGAGAAGGAGATTTAATTCTTATAGGAAATGATGTTGTGTGCAGAGCGGTTGGCATTGGTACAATACGGATTAAGATATTTGATGGTGTGATCGTATACTCAAGAATGTTAGGCATGTTTCGTCTTTGAAAAAATCCTTATTATCTGTAGGAGTATTTGATTCTTTTGGTTGCAAAATTATTATTGAAAAGGAGACATAAGGAGACAATAAGGGTCTCTAAATGGTTGATAATTGTGATGAAAAGAGATAAGGTTGGGAACATATACTTGCTCAAGGGGACACATCATAGGTGATTCCAGTGTTGGAGTGAAGAGTTCATATGATATGGATTCGACCCGCTTATGACATCTCAAGCTTGGACATGTAGGGAGAAATGCATAAAAGCTTTGTAGAAGCGGAATCCAATTAAAGGAGTAAACTTTGAGAAGCTAGAATTTTGTGTGTTCTTGGGAAGCAAACAATGGTGACATTTGGTGAAAGAACGCATGATACAAGGGGCATCCTTGAGTATGTGGATACCAATGTTTGGGGTCACGTGCCAGTTGAGTCACTAGGGGGTGCAAGATATTTTGTATCCTTCACTGATGACAATTCCAAAAATTTAGAAAGTTATGGGTATCTGTAACGAGAGCCAAATTAGATGTGTTTGAAAAGTTAAAGATTTGAAAGGCCCTAGTAGAAAATGAGACTGGAAGAACTTTAAAGGTGTTGAGATCTTACAATAGAGGGGAATATGTATCTCAAGAATTCTCGGATTATTGTCGTCGATACAGGGTTCTAAGGCATTTTACTACATCAAGTGATCCGTAGTCTAATGGATTACTAGAGAGAATGAACGGAACTTTATTGGAGAAGACAAAATGCTTAAGGATTTCATCATGTTTGTCAAATGGATTTTGGTCTGAGGCAATTTCGACATCTACTCCCTACTCACTTGATCAACAAAATTTCTTATCAATCATTGATGATAAGATTCCAGAAGAAGTACAGAAGGAGAAGCCTATTTGCTTAGATTATCTTCAGATTTTTGGTAGCCCAGTGTATGTGCATGAAAAAAGTGACAAATTTGAGCCAAGAGCAAGAAAATTTATGATGATGGGTTTATACAGATGAAGTGAAGAGTTATAGAGTTTGGTGCCCTAAGAAAAAGAAGATATTGGTGAGTAAACATGTTGCTTTCGATGACTCTGCCATGTTGAAAGGGGAAGTAGTTGGTTCCATTAAGGTTAGCCAAACGAGTGATGTACCAAAAGATGTAGAGCATGTGATTCCTTCACGCATGTTTGAGCAAAGTGTTGACAATCAGGTGATAATTGAGAGTGATTTTATCCATAGTTCACAAAAATCAAATACTACCAGAAGCGATAGCAAAGCAACAATGGAAATTCTAGTTGAGGAAAGAGTACTAGAACTATTGTTGATGAATCAATTGCTAGCAGAGTGGGTCATCGCACTATAAAGCCGCTAGTCTGCTATGGTTATGATGATTTCGTCAATTTGAGTTTTGATGCACAAATGGACTATCCATATATGTTATGCTAGACAATCCATTAAACTTTGAAGAAGCTATGAGTATAGATGTAAGCTTTAAGTGTATGTGCACCATGGAAGAAGAAATGGAGTTCTTGCATAGGAACAGTACATGGGAGATTCCACTTCCAAATAGAAAAAGGGCTATTGGTTGCAAATGGATATTCAAAGTGAAGAATGGAGAGATGTCCACAGCTTGGTTGGTAGCGATGGGGTTTTCACAAAGAAAAGGAGAAGAGTATAATGAGATATTCGCACCTGTGGTTCAATATACTTCAATCTGGATATTATTAGCTATGGTTATGGTGTATGCCGTAGATTTGAAGCAACTTGATGTGAATACAGCATTCTTGCATGGTGATTTAGAAGAAGAAATTTACATGGAAAAGCCAGAAAGATTTATGATTGTAGGTAAGCAAAATCATGTTTACAAATTAAACAAAACATTGTATGGATTAAAGCAGTCACTAAGACAATGGTACAAGAGATTGATGTGTTTCGTTAGGGTTTTGATGGTAAAATGGGGATTTTTAGATCTAGATCTAGAAATTCAGATCTGAAATTATAGGATAAATCTCACAAAATAGGCTACTCGCTAATTGACGATTAAAAAATGAAAGGACAATTAACTAGAGATTAATCTAAGAGAATAGGAAAAGCCTAATACAATTGATCTAAGGAATAATCTAATAAAAGAAACTTCTCTCACAATTTTCGCATGCTCATTAAGGCCGGCACAACCCTTTAAATAAAAAAGTTACTCTATTTGTTATTTTACTAAAATGCACTTAGCCTCCAAAATTCCAGTCACATCGCTACTCCGCCCCTGAAAACCCACCGTGTCCTCAAGGTGGTGCGTGAAGTGTATGGTCGGCTACTCCACGTGCAGGTGCTCCTGATCATCGTCCTCGCCTCCTTCCAACATTACCACACTCTCTCCTCTCTTCATCGTCATTCACTATCAGGATCTGAAGAGTACGATCCCCACACAGGTGCCCAGTGGTAAACTTCTCGTCGCATTTGAAACGCAGGCCCTTGGTCCGCTTCTCTGCCTCTGTCATTCTCCGTGTATGTTCTCTAGGTCGTGGTTCCATCCACTTCTCCTTGCTAGCCGATGTCCTGTCAGTAGATGTTGCCCCCCTTGCGACCGCCTTCTGTCCCCCTCCAGGATCTGGCCCTCGAAAAGTGGAGCCTCCACATGCCCTCCGGGCTCTCCTCTCTGTATCCTGATGGTCCTCCACCATCCTAGCCGAGGTCATCATCCCTCGCAGGCCCACGGGCTACAGCTGTCTCAGCCCGGATCTAACAGTGGGCTTCAGCCCCTTCATAAAACAGCCCTCCAAAGATTCCTCTAAGACACCTCGAACTCGGTGGCAGAGCGACTCAAACTTCTTGATGTATTCTTCCACTCTCCCCTCCTGTTTCAGTGAATACAGTCGCTCGTAGACCCTTCAGACTGTACTGTGCCAATCCGCTCCACAGAAGAGAAGTGAACTCCTTCCACGTTCGAAAAGGATGCTGCTGATATGTCCAGCTAAACTAACCCAAGGCCTCTCCCTCCAAGCAGACTTCAATCACGCGAGCCAGTCCTTCACTGGTACTGCTGACACCTCAAAATACCTCTCCACTCGGTACAGCCAGTCGTCCGGGTCTCCGCCCTAAAAATGGGCATCTTCATCTTCCTCAGCCAACTCTCCCCAGCAAATCCACCGCTTTCCTACTGCTGAAATCCTCCTCTTGGCTGATACGCAGGTGGTATGTCAGAGATATATGCCATCGCAGCATCATGTGCACCTCCATCTGCTCCATCCTACTGACAGTCTCCCCTCTCATCTCCTTGTGGGTACCCAAAATCTGCATGATGGCCTCTAGGGAGGCCCGGAAACGCTCTCCAATCTCCTGTCACCTCCGAAAGGTGGGAGCTGAGTCGACGGACCTCCAGGATGCTGATGATTCCATCATGGCTGCTGAAATCCTCCACCGGGTTCTGTATGTGGCTGAAATCCCGAAAACTGGGCAGATCGAGATCCATGCTGGGCCCACGGGGGCCCGAAAGTGATCGACGGGGGCTGCCGAGCACCAGCATGGCTCGCAGCCCCCATTTGCGCCTCCGGGGGGTCGGAACCCCCATGCTGACTGGCCGAAGCCCCCCAAGGGGGTGGCAGACCCTGCCGGCCCAGATTTTGGGCCGGCGGGCCACCGCCAATGCCCCAGGGGGATGTCGCAGCCCCTGGGGGTTTCGACGACCCCCCGTCGCTGCCCAAGGGGGCTGCCACAGCCCCGGGTGTGGCGGGCGGCACCTGCCGCCCCTCCCTGGGGTTCGTCGGCCCCCATATGTGCTGTCAGTGGGGCTGCCGCCCCCCTCCGGTGGTCGATGCCCCCCGTGGAGGAGATGTGGCCGAGAAGGCCTCCCAATCCCGCGGACCCGCTGCGTTTTGTTGATTGTACAGGTATAAGCCTTCGTCTTTCTCGTCTTCCGGAACCTCTTCGTTAAAAATCACATTTTTACCTTTATTTGTGGACAAGGGTGGTTCCTTTTTGCATGGATCTAGCTGAGGGTTGATATTAGCTATCATTGCCGCTATTTTCCTCATCATCTGAGATCGATTCGTCTCCATAGTTGCCGTCAATCGCGCTTCGGATACGGCTGCGGCGATCTCCGCGGTCTCTTTTCTGACATCGTTAAATCCCTCTTTGATTTAGATCTCAAGTTTTTCCACTTTCTCCTCCAACGCTTAGATCCACTCCATAAATCTTGTGCTCGCCATGGATCTAGTGCTCTGATATCAGTTGATGTGTTTCGCTATGGTTTTGATGGTAAAAAGGGAATTTTTAGATCTAGATCTGGTTATTCAGATCTGAAATTATTGGATAAATCTCACAAAATAGGCTACTCGCTAATTGACGATTACAAAATGAAAGGACAATTACCTAGAGATCTAGGAAAAGCCTAATACAATTGATCTAAGGAATAATCTAATAAAAGAAACTTCTTTCACAATTTTCGTATGCTCATTAGGGCCAGCTCAACCCCTTTAAATAAAAAGCTACTCTATTTGTTATTTTACTAAAATGCCCTTAACCTCCAAAATTCCAGTCGCATCAGAGATTTGATAAGTTCATGCTTGAAAATGGGTTCAGCAGGAGCATTAAGAATGCATGTGTATATTTCAAGAAGATGGAAAATCGTCATTCTGTGTAATTGCTCTTGTACATGGATGATATGTTGATAGCTTTTAAGAATGGTGCAGACGTGCAAAAGCAGAAGTTAAAACTGAATGAAGAATTTGACAAGAACGATCTAAGAGTAGCAAAGAAGGTATGGAAATCATCCGGGATCAAAACGAGTGTAGTTGAGACTTACACAAAATGAGTAATTCATAAGCTATGGTTAGGGTTGGTATAGATAATGCAAAGCCAATTTTTACACCAATGGCTACGCATGTTTTGCTTTCGAAAAAAATACACCATGAAAAAAAAATTGATAAAACTTACATGGCTAAAGTCTCGTATGCTAGTGATGTTGGTAGTTTAATGTATGTCATGTATGTAAGGTTGGAGTTGTGAATAGATATATGTCTAATTTAGAGAAAGGGAATTGGCAAGCCGTGAAATGGGTATTGCATTACTTGAAAAGTATTTCTAGACATGGTTTGGTGTATGGGAGTAAAGTTGGTATGAGTTACAAGTTAAAGGGATTTCATGACTCAGATTTCGCAGGTGGCAAAGATAGAAGAAAGTCAACTTCAGCCTATGTATTTACATTAGGTAATGGAGCCATTAGCTAGAAATCAAAGTTGCTAGTGGCCTTATCGACTACATGGACCGAGTCAATTGCTACGGTGGAGGCAGCAAAAGAAGCACTCTATCTGAATAGGTACTTGTGTGATTTGGGGATTAAGCTTGATAGTATGGTAGTGAACTGCGATTATCAAAGCATAATTTATTTGGCGAAAACCCTAGCATTCAGCTCAAGAAAAAACACATTAAAGTGCGGGAGTCTTTTTTGGTCGATACGAATAAAGAAAAAAAGATGTACCTCAGGAAAATTCATACAAAGAAAATCCAAATGACATGTTTACAAAGCCATTGCCGGTGTCCATGTTTAAGCATTGCTCAAACTTAATTTGCTTTCATAGTTGATAGTGTGCCACGAGGTGGTACGGAGAGACAATAGATATCATCTCAGTTTTTTCTTTGGATCAGGTTATTACAACGTTCATTTTGGAGTTTCACCTTCATAAGGGGATTTGTTGGACACTTGGTTGTTGGTGATACTTAGTGTGAAGCTCACTAACCAGGTGTCATGGCCTCATGATGAGATGGTTGTCTTGAAGGTGGAGGTTATGAACATGTTGGAGACGTGTATTGGCCCAAGTGTTGGTATTAGTATGTGAGTATCAATATATAGTGTTGAAAATATTGATATTAAAACATAAAATATTGATACTAAAACATACGGGTCATGTTTGGATCAAGTTTCGATCCAAATTAAAGCATTTGGATCCAGATCAAATTCTTATTGGGTTTTGGGTTTATAACTTATTTAGATATATAAGTTTGTTAGCCCAAGGGTTAAAGTGGAAGAGAAGATCTTGTTCTAGCCGTCAAAACAAAAAACCACTCTCGGGTTATTGTAGCTACTGTAACATGTAACCTGTAACCTGTAACCTGAGCCAAACCTGATTTTGTAACCTGTAACCTGTACCATGTAACCTGTAACCTGTAACCTGTAACCTGGGTTTGTTAGGTTAACATGTAACCTGTAACCTGAGCCAAACCTGAGCCACCTGAGCCCTGATTTGATTTTTTTTACTCCAAATAGTTCAATCTTCTTCAAAATTAAAGTTAGTGCTTGGAAACCTTTGTAATCCAAGTGTCTAGATATTGTAATAAAATTTAATACGGAGTGAAAGTGATCTCTCCAACTGGATGTACACCAATTTGATGGACCCAGTATAAATTATCGGTGTCAAGTGTGTTTTTTCATGTTTTTTCATGTTTTCTCAATTTGTGATCTATATTTTATTGGTATTGATTGTGATATTGTTTTAGGAGTGGAGAATTGTCACTAGCCTTGATTATTAATTTACGATCTTGTGTCAGGTGTTTGTGTTTGTGTTAGGTGTTTGTTAGGTTTATCATCTCAATTCCAATAGACTCCACCTACAAAACTAAAAACATTTTCCCTTGGATGTGAACTTAACTGAAGCATAGTCTCTAAGTACAAATGAGGTGATACAATAGATAGTTGTTATGGGCTGAATAAATTATTCTCCACTAAATTGCCTTAGGAGGAAAAAATATTGCTCTCGAATGGAATGTCATGATGACGGAACAAACACCTTCTCTGCCATTCTTCTATAATCATGTAGGAATGGTCACCTACCCAGAAGGAGAAAAAACGACCAGGTTGATCTTGAGCAATACATAATTTCAAGCAGATCTGCAGAATGCTCAAGGCAATGTCATGGAGTAACATGCAAACAAGCAGTAGAAGCAATAAGGCCACCTTTGACCATAATTGCATAGGCTTAAGAATTCAGCCTGCCAACTGTCTCGTGGCATCTGAGCAGAATTAACGACACTGCCCGCTAACTTGCCAATGGACTAACATTCCTCCTCGGTAAACATGACCCTTCTTAAAATCAATGTCACTGCAAAAAAACTCGAAAGTTGTAGTGAGAGGCGAGTAGGAAGGGTTGAGGGACAAATTATTACACTGTAACGTGCCCCTATTGGTTGAAAGAATTTTACATTATAGATTGTTACCTAACGTTTTTCAGTAACAGCATTTTTTGATCCAATTTTATAATACGCGTGCAGCTGCTGGAATTTGCATAGTCATCTTAAAAGTCCCCACAGTCTGTCCTGGCCTATTTAGACTGTCTATTTGTTAACAGCTAAACATAGATGTTTTTCCTCATCCATCCTTTCCCCTAAGGTAAATTTAATCCTTCTATCGTGTTTTTCTTCCTTCCTTTTGGAGAGGGTAAGGGGGACTGTTCTCACCTGACCATTCCATTACAGCTTTTGATGGATCTAATCTATCTCTGTGCATCATCTTCGGCTCTATGCCCAAATGAATTTATACCTTTTTTGTCAGTTTTGGATATGTGTCACTGACTATATTACTGTAGTTGTTGGCAAGACCCATCAAGGTCTCAATTCTAGTGAAGCCAACAAGAAGAGCAATTCCAAATACAAATTGAAACCAATAACTTGTTTGAAAGTATCTGGAGCAGACAAAAACTATGAAAAAAATCAAGAGGCAACAATAATCATTACATTGAATGTCTAAATTAGGTGCCAAGAAAATCTTATGACATCTGATCAAGTAATTACTTTTTAACTTGACGTTATTTTTATAGAAAACAATTTTCAGCACGCAGTACCATAAATGAGCCTTGGGCTCAGGCCTTAGTCTGTATCCCCATTTGTGCTCTCACTGTGCCATGTCAAGAAGATTGTTTAGCCCCTAATTTTAAACTAAATTACGCATTGCACAATTCAGAACATACGCGTACAATATACTTTCATACCAACCCCATCTCGCTTTCAACCCTATTGATTCCTACAAATTTTTGTTCCAAAATGCTACGGACCATAACAAGTGGTATAAGAATCTCGCAAAACTTTCCAGATGGAGATCATCAAAAGAGATGAAATGTCCTCCTTCAATATTCCTTTTAACCCCCTTTGAACCTCATCAAGTGAAACCACGTCTACGAACCATGAACCCCAACCATTGATTTTGTGTCATCTTTCAGCCTTAATATTTTTTCTACTGATGGCTTTGTGAGATGGTTCCAACACACACAGTAAACTATTCTAGTTTAATCTGCACTTTCTGGCAACGCAACTGTTAGGGTTGAATTCTGCTGATATTTGTTGGCATTAGTGGCACAATAGATGGAGAGTTCTGTTTGAGGAATCAGAAGTGTTTTTGAGCATTAGTGGGCAGTATTGTTGAACATAATGTCGTTCAACAAAATGTTCAACATTCGGGATCTGGATTTCTGGTTCGTATGCAGAAGCGCTGCTTTGGTTTCAGATCCGATTTGCTGCCTAAAATGACGGGGATTCTGAATTGATTGTGGAATATCTGCTTGAGAGATTTTTGGAAAGCCCTTTCTAAATCTGTTGCTAAATTGAAGGCATGTTGGGTTGAAATAGAAAGAGAATATCTCGCAGATTTGTTGGTTGGAAAGATTGATTGCTGCAGATCTTTTATTGTTGCTATTTCCAGAAGATTTGAAAGAATCATTTCCTATCTTGGTTCAGTTAATTGTGGGTGAGCTGGAGATATATTTGGAAGCTATTATCTCTCGTTATTATTGTTGATTCGGTTGGAAAGAATCTCGCTCGGTTGAAAAGAATAATTATTGTTGCAATTGAAGATCGGTTGGAGATATAATTGAAAGTTGCTATCTCTCGGGATTTGTTATTGAATTTGTTGGAGAGAATCTCGCCTGCAAATCTGTTTAATGCTAGAGGATTTTGTGGAACCAATTGCCCGAATTGGTTTTGTTTTTTACGGGCTGCCGTATCTGCACTTGTTGTTAAAGTTTTCCTTCCGCAATCAAGGGGGAGCGCAGGGGATATATGGGTTGTGCGGTTTTTCGGCTGGGGATGGCTTTTGCGAAAAGTTGATCGAAGAACTCCGGGAGGAGGCCGACGGCTACGCACGTAGGGATCAAGAGAGTTGATCTAGTCGGTTGTGCAAGGGGAGCTTGCGGGCAAGGGGAGCTTGCCGAGAATACTCCATGGGTTGGTAGAGACCACCCATCACGGTTTGTATTGAGGGGGAGGTTGTTCCTCCTAATAGAATCGCGATAATTAGTGATTGTACTTATTGATTATTTTAGTGGAGTATTCTGATTTTCTGGGCGTGGCCCCGCAGATGTAGGTGTGCGCACCGAACTGCGTTACCAAGTTTCTTGTGTCACCTTGGTGTTGATGTGTGTTTAATCCTTGTGTTTTTATTTGATTATTCCCACGTACTGAACTTTCAATTGGTATCAGAGCAGGTCACCCGTGTTTCTTTGTTAACAAAGAAGGCGTGATCTTGGATTTCAGTACTTGAATCATGGCTACACGAGAAGGTGCCTCCGTTGTTCGTCCCCCACTTCTCACCGGTACAAACTACACTTACTGGAAGTCTCGAATGCGTGTATTCATCAAGTCCATTGATGAGAAGGCCTGGATCGCTATCGTTGAAGGATGGACACCGCCGATCGAAATTGACAAAGATGGCAAAGAACACCTCAAGCCGGCAAGAGACTGGAGTCGGATTGAAGAACATGCGGCCTTGTGCAATTCTAAAGCAACTAATGCTATTTTTCGGCTGTAGATGAAGAGCAGTTCAAGCTGATCTCCACATGTGAGTATGCCAAAGAAGCATGGGATATTCTCCAGAATGTTCATGAAGGAACAAGTACCGTAAAAGCTTCCAAACTCCATATGCTAGCTTCTCAGTTTGAAAATCTAAAGATGTATAACAACGAGACTGTTGCCGAATTCAATGGGAGGTTGAGAGATATAGCCAATCAGGCCTTCCAACTTGGGAAGAAATATTCACAAAAGAAGTTAGTTGAGAAAACCTTAAGATCTCTTCCAGACAAATTTTCGGCCAAAGTTGCAGCCATTGAGGAGGCCAGAAATACGTCCACCATGAGACTGGATGAACTCATGGGATCTCTTCAAACCTATGAAATGAACCTGAAGCAGAATCAGAGGGACAAATGGATTGAAAATGAGTCTGAGTTAGATGATGATGTTGCCTTGCTGACCAAGAATTTCAGTAGAATGATGAAAGAGATAAGCAACAAGGGTCAAAACTTCAGATCTGGTAACAATGCGGGACGTGCAAATCTTCCCTCTGCAGGCAAGAACAAAGGCAAAGGGATACAGTGCAGAGAATGTGAGGGTTTTGGTCACATACAAGCCGAATGTGCCAATACCCTCAAGAAGCAGAAAGAGAAATCTTTATCAAGTACCTGGAGTGAAGATGATTCTGATGGGAGTGTTAAAAATGAAGACATCATCAGTAATTACATTGCCCTCGCAGCCTCTCAGAAGAAAGGACTTGATTACAACAAACTAGCCAATGTCAGACAGAATGTTGCAACATTATGTTCAACATCATGTTCAACATCTACAATCGAATCAGATTCTGAAGCTGATAGCGATGGGAAAGTTAGTGACGATGATATCCGTACAACATACCAGATGATGTTTGAGAAGTGGATGCAAATCTGCAATATCAACAAAGTCCTGAAGGAGGAGAATGAAAGACTGAAGAAAGAGAAGGAGGAGATCAAAATCGTATGTCTGAAAACTGAGGAAAACTGTAGAGAATTGGAAAGTAACTTCAGAAATGTTCTTCTCAGGGCAGAAAAAGCTAAATGCATATTGGAGAAGTGGAATTCTGGAAAAACAAAGCTGGATGATATCTTGAATATGGGTAAGACTTCGGGAGATCGCACCGGAGTGGGATACAATAGAGGAGCTTTTGATGATGTGTCTGCTGAAAGAAGAAGTCAAGTTAGCAAAGAACTTGAAAGAATGGATCAGCACAAGGGCCATGATCAGAAGAAGAGGCAGATTAGAGGTATAAAAGGTGCTCGTTCTGTATGCAGTTACTGCAAGTTCATTGGCCATACTGAGAGAAACTGCTACAGTCGCATGCGACATTGGTCAGAAGAAAGAAATGTTAGACATCCTGATATGAAGATGAAGAAGCAATGTGTCAAGAAGTCTGAATTATACAGCAAGAACACTACAGCTTCAGAGAGAACACTTCATATTGTGACTAATGTTGTAACATTAGATACACCACAGAACAATGTTGCTGCAGATGTTATGACACCAGACTCGATATCTCCCCTCGACAATCACGGTGAGCAACATGCGCCAAAATCTCATGAATCTTCCTCCAGAATTATCAGAGTGCTATCTCGTCGCTTTGCTCACTGCCCTTCCTCCACCGGTGCCATTGAATCTTCGCATGTACCCTCTCCTGCACAGCAATCCACCTCTGCTTCATCTTCTGCGGCCTCATCATCTAGACCGGTTGACTTCCCTAAAGTTCGTTCACTTCTTAGCCGGTTCCATCGCATCCACGTCTCCAAATTTTGATGATTCAGACCACCGAAGATCCTTTGTCAACACCGCCGATGTTTTTCTATTCTCCAACTTCTTTTTGGCCCCTCAGAGTTCTACTCGGATGTGAGGTATAATGCTCTTTCTCTTATTCTGCTGTGCCTGAGAATTTATTTGCTATTAAGAGAGACAGACGAGCCTCTGGATGTGCCTCAGTTGAGTTTTTCTGAATTTTTCTTTTGGAGATGTGAGGCTACCTGAAAGGGGGAGAATGTGGTGTCTTTTCTAAATATTTTTGATGTCTCTTCTGAAGTGATCACTGCTCGGGTTGTTCTAGTAAGGGAGAGATTGTGGTTTGGATTATTGTGGCTCAAAGGGGGAGAATGTGTGCTTGGTTGATGCTTGCTTTGGGTTGTGCCACATAATGCCAAAGGGGGAGATTGTTAGGGTTGAATTCTGCTGATATTTGTTGGCATTAGTGGCACAATATATGGAGAGTTCTGTTTGAGGAATCAGAAGTGTTTTTGAGCATTAGTGGGCAGTAGTGTTGAACATAATGTCGTTCAACAAAATGTTCAACATTCGGGATCTGGATTTCTGGTTCGTATGCAGAAGCGCTGCTTTGGTTTCAGATCCGATTTGCTGCCTAAAATGACGGGGATTCTGAATTGATTGTGGAATATCTGCTTGAGAGATTTTTGGAAAGCCCTTTCTAAATCTGTTGCTAAATTGAAGGCATGTTGGGTTGAAATAGAAAGAGAATATCTCGCAGATTTGTTGGTTGGAAAGATTGATTGCTGCAGATCTTTTATTGTTGCTATTTCCAGAAGATTTGAAAGAATCATTTCCTATCTTGGTTCAGTTAATTGTGGGTGAGCTGGAGATATATTTGGAAGCTATTATCTCTCGTTATTATTGTTGATTCGGTTGGAAAGAATCTCGCTCGGTTGGAAAGAATAATTATTGTTGCAATTGAAGATCGGTTGGAGATATAATTGAAAGTTGCTATCTCTCGGGATTTGTTATTGAATTTGTTGGAGAGAATCTCGCCTGCAAATCTGTTTAATGCTAGAGGATTTTGTGGAACCAATTGCCCGAATTGGTTTTGTTTTTTACGGGCTGCCGTATCTGCACTTGTTGTTAAAGTTTTCCTTCCGCAATCAAGGGGGAGCGCAGGGGATATATGGGTTGTGCGGTTTTTCGGCTGGGGATGGCTTTTGCGAAAAGTTGATCGAAGAACTCCGGGAGGAGGCCGACGGCTACGCACGTAGGGATCAAGAGAGTTGATCTAGTCGGTTGTGCAAGGGGAGCTTGCGGGCAAGGGGAGCTTGCCGAGAATACTCCATGGGTTGGTAGAGACCACCCATCACGGTTTGTATTGAGGGGGAGGTTGTTCCTCCTAATAGAATCGCGATAATTAGTGATTGTACTCATTGATTATTTTAGTGGAGTATTCTGATTTTCTGGGCGTGGCCCCGCAGATGTAGGTGTGCGCACCGAACTGCGTTACCAAGTTTCTTGTGTCACCTTGGTGTTGATGTGTGTTTAATCCTTGTGTTTTTATTTGATTATTCCCACGTACTGAACTTTCAGCAACAAAAATGGAAAAGACCACATCGCTCCACTCCTGAAATACATGTCTAAAGGAATGGACACACAGCTTAAGCGAGAGACGCCTATTTCCAAACCGTGAAACCCACAAGCTTTGTCCCAAATGGCATTCACCAGCAACAACAAAACTCAGCAGCCTAAAAATTAATTTGGGTAACATGAATCTCTATCAGGTTTCTCTAACTCTACACGCACTTAAAATGAGTTACTCAACAAAAAAGGAAACAATTAAAAGGAAAATTCAACCCCGAATCACATTAAGTGGGTTCCCTTGAAATTACCTCACAAAATCATATGATACAATAACCCACCAGCACAATCAGCTTGTACATTGCATTAAGCTCCTTTGATTCAACACTACAATTCAGTTTAAGATAATTAATAGGAAGACCAAGATAGCTGCCAAAATTCATCCAATAATTACTGGGCGCAACCCTCACTGGCGAAAAAGTAAGCTTTATGACCACATATTCCAGAATAATCACACACAAAAGTAACATCAGACTGAGCTTTTCAACAACTACATGCATCCCATCATTTGAGATGAATCTCCCAACAACAAAATCGAGAGAAAAAACTGCAAGTTCCTCCAAGGAACATCAAAATTTAAGTGCGATTCTTTATTCCCTAAACAACAAAACAAAAACAAAAACAAACTGGTCTTCTTTAAATACTTCCGCAAATCTTAGTGAACCAACAAATTTCCTTAATTGCACACACAATCATCAGATACAAGACTTCAAACTCCCAACATAGAGTTCATAAAGAGAGTCGAATAAAAGTTAAGCAACTTGAAGATGAAATTAAAGATTGAAGTAAACAAAATGAAACAATGTAAAAGTTAACAGAAAAAAACGAAACTTACGTGAGCTTGGTGCTAAAAATTCCAGAGAATTCTCTGATCCAAACACCAATCAAGAAGACGAACAGAAAATCTGTGAGAGACCGAAAGCAGAGCACAAGAAGGAGAATTAAAGGTTGGCACGCTAAGATCACGTGAGGAGCGGAGCTGCTCGTCATAGACTCATACCGGCTCCTTTTGTTAATTTCTAATCATTTTTTTTCTTTTTAGAAAATTAGGTTATTTTTATTATTTAATTTTCTTTTCTTTTATTCAGATAATACTTTTATTCGGAAATGATTACTGCACCCAACTCGGTGGCACAACGCTACGTACACGTGGCAGCTCAAGGGGAGTCCATTGATGGGTTTAAACGTTGGGTGTGACGGTTTGTTTTTTAATTTTGTTTTGGACTGTGAGGAATCTTTAAGTGGTGGGTGTTGTGTTGACCACAATAGTAAGTAATAACTAAGATGGTCGGCTGGTCTTCTGTACGTAGTCCCGCATATGATTGTATGCGAGAAGTTTATTCTTTTTATATGGTTAAAAGTGTGCATGTTTCGCATCTAACATATCCATATGGCCCTATTAGGAAGCGAAGGTAAATGCCGATAGACTACATTTTTTTGCGAAGAAGTTTAATATTTTTTATTTTTATTTTCGTCTTTTGAGAAATTTGCTCGGATCCATATAATTTTTCAAAGAGTATCAAAGATTGTCGATTTGAAATTATGATTATGTAACGACCCACTCCTGGGGCCCGTTACTGTTCGGTACATGCGCAAGTCCTACTAGGCACCAATGAAATCAATACAGGCACCGTTGCAGAAATATGCCAAATACGCATACATGAAATGCAATACAACCTTATTACAACCTAGCAGCGTACAGAAAAAGGAAAATACAGCCTGAAAACAAATACACACCAAGCCACAGTCTGAAAATGAAAAGCATAAGATAACATAACACTCTCATACTTACTCTCAGTAACCAGCGTCCTCCTGATCAAATTCAACTGTGAGCTCGGCGTTTGCTAATTCAGGTGTCACCTCATCCACCTGTAAGGAATTTGGCGGGTCCACCACAAAAAGAAGGGGGTGCCAGGATCAGACGTAACTCAAAGTATCTCTAGCATGTAATTCAAAACAATATACAAGTATGACAAACTAGCAGAGACTAGAGGTAAAAGTGCATACAATAATGGCATGGAAATAGAGCAGAACCGTAGTTTTACAGATTTACAACTTTCACAATTTATCAGCCATTAAATGAAAACATTATTAAAGATGACAAGGTTACGAAAGTAAAAGTGTGCCTGAACCTAGATCGTGACTTATAAAGCTTAGTACAGTGAGCAACCAAGAGTCCATCTCATACCACGGGGGCACGTACCCGGGTTAAACCAAAACTGTGCAACAAATACGATACTATTCAATAATCTGTGATTCATGTCTGTGAATTTGTCACCGACAAGCGGGACAACAACAACAAAACCTGAACTGGTCCCTTCCGCACATTCGCTATTATAAGTTACCCCAAAACCCCAAGTGTTTGTGATGTTACCAGATTTGTAATTTACGAGTCATTTATTAGATTGTCATATTTTCCAGTCAACCATGACACGTAGTCTGATCGATTCTTTTACGATACTGTGCAATTTAACTTATCTAGTTGTTCAATTGAAAAACTTTGAAAACGAAATGAAACTAGTTTTAGCATGCATTTATTATTGTTTTTAAACCCATAGCAAGGGTATGATGAGTTACCGATACGCCGTGTCGTGAAAGGCGTGGTTCGATCAGCGGTATGGATACCTGGATCCACATGTGTTATGAGACAAGTTAGCTACACAAAATTATACTAAAAACAGCTAACTGTTATGAATAGGCCCATGAGGCCCATTGGGTATCCTGCCCATCATTGAAAGCTATAAATATGAGGGTAGAGGTGCTCTTAACCCTCTACACCTATTTCCCTACTTTTCCCTTCACAACACGTTATCAGCACGATCACGCTTGTTGGAAAAGGCGACGACGCGCGAGGAATGAGATCCATCAACCGCTCAGTCTAAGAAGATCGTAATCTTCTCAACGGGGAGCGAAAAGGGCATCCTTCACCAACCGTCGTCTAGATTCCCTTGTCGTATCTAGAGGTAAATCTGAAAACTTTTTAGATCTAAACTTGCGTTTCACGTAGATCTGCATGTTTTAAGATCAAAAAGTTTGAAAACACGGTAAAAATCACATTTTTATTTAGATCCGCATGTCTAAAAACAATAAAAATCGTTTTTTGAGATCTAAATGTTTGAAAAATCAATTTTTTACCACCCCTCAACCTTGATCCATACCCCGCACGCCCGAAGGGCAAAACGGCGGCGCTCCACAAGCGCCGCTGGCGGCACAAAACGCCGCGGCCATATGCCGCGGCCAACCGTCGCGGCGGCCGCCGCGGGCCCGCCTAGGGTTTTTCGGAAACCCTAGCCCTTAACGGGCCAATTTTTTAGGGGATGCCCAATTAACACTAATGGGCTATTTTCATTCCCCAAAAAAGCCTGAAAATTAGCCCATTTACACAATAATTTTTCCTTTTTTATTTTTGGCCCCAAAAGCCCAAAAATAATTAAAGAAATTTTAAACTTTATAAAAAGGGTTAAAGCGGAAAATAAAACATTAAAAATATGGATCAAAGGTAAAAAAATTTTCAAAAATAATTTTTAGCACGTCACACACTATTTAGATTATTTTAATCTTTATCTGTGATATGATAATTTCAAAAATAATTTTTAAAATTTTAAACTTTAAAAAAGTTTTTCATGCATGTGATATGATTATCTGCGTGGTTGTATATTTTTCATATATTATCTGCGTAGATGTGCGATTAGGCTATGTTTTTAGGGATCAGCCAGGTTTCCGATATCTTTTCTTTTCTGCAATTTTTTCTTTCTGATAGAAATTTGTAAGTGAGGAAATATATGTAAAAAGAAGACCTGAGGACACTAAAAAGGAGCTGAAGGCGTATGCACAAATAAGAAAGGGGCTTCTCTCTAATGTTCCCTAGTAGTATTTACTCTTTCATGCAATTTTTGATGTAATTTCGGACCGTCTTCTTCATTTCGGTGTCGGCTGGCTGATCCCCTTAGTCTTAATTCATTTTCATTGCTTATACATTAAATGCGTGGATGTTAACCTTTTTTCATGCTAGTTTAACGTTAAAATGAAAATGTTAAAAAGCATGCGTGGATGTTAATTTTTCCTTTAATAATTCACGCTATGAAAATGTTAAAAAGCATGCATGAATGTTAATTTTCTTTAATAATTCATGCTATGAAAATGGTAAAAATACATGTGTGGATGTCTAATTTTTTACAGTTTAATAATCTATGCTATTTTTATATTGCTAGATCAATTAATGGCCAGACTTGCGAATGTCGATTTCTTGGTCCTGAAGGCCGATGGGTCGAACTACTTGAGTTGGCAGTTGGACCTGAAGTTCCATCTGCGATCTCATGGGTTCAGTCTGACACCCACTGAGAAGGCAACAACAAGTACTGCCACAACTCAAAAGGATGCTTCAAAAGAAGCACCTCAGACAGAAGAAGTTTCCGATATACTAAAGGCGAAATCCATTATCTATATTAGGAAACATTTAGACTCGACCCTGAAGGACGAGTATCTTACTGTTGAGGATCCTTACGAATTGTGGGACGCACTTGAGGAGAGGTACATACATCAGAGGAATGTCATACTCCCCTGTGTACAGTACGAGTGGACTCACCTCCGCATACAGGATTACAAATCCGTAGCGGAATACAACTCAGCACTGTTCCGTATCACCTCATGCCTGAAGTTGTGTGGTGAGACTGTGACTGAGAAAATGTTGCTGGAAAAGACGTTCACGTCTTTCCACGAGAAGGACATGATCCTTATACAACAGTGCCGTGAGAGAAAGTTCACGAAGTACTCTGATCTGCTTTCATGCCTGCTAATGGCTGAACAGAACATAGATTTGTTGGTTGCCACTCACAACCTGCGCCCTCCCGGCTCCGCTCCAGCGGCTCCCCTGCCACCTCCTGCAGAGGCATACTTCCAGTCTTCCCAAAAGAAGAAGATGGACAAGAAGGCTAAATTCCAGAAATGGAAAGAACAGAAGAAGCGGAAGAAGGCCACTCTCCAAGCTCCTCCTCAGAACCAGAAGGTCGTGGAAAAGAAGCAAAAGTGGACGTCCAAAGGCGGTACTCCCAAGAAAGACTGGGAGGATAAGTGCTCTAAATGCGGAATGACGGGACACTGGTCCAGAATCTGCTGCACCCAGAAACACCTACAGGACCTCTACCAGGCAAGCCTCAAGCCTCGAGCTGAGACAAACCTGATAGAGAGCGCAGCGTTGCCAGAGACCTCATGGACACCTGAAGATTTCATGGGAGACGACACTCTCTAGTTTTGGACCATAATCAAATTGTTATTGCTAGCAATGTATCTTCTTTTCATGCATCGTATCTAGTTTTTATTCTATGTTGAACAATATTTTGAGCATCTTAAATGAAATTAGATCTTTTCTTTTTCATATTATTTACTGCTTAAATGTCTTTCTTAATATAGATATGGAATCAATTTGCCTAGTGGACAATGCATCGACGCACTCGATCCTTCAAAACATAGACTACTTCACGAGCATAAGTAGCTACTCTGGTTCACTGAGAACAATCTCAGGACCAGTTAATATAATCGAAGGATCAGGGGAAGCAATCATATTGCTCCCCGGTAACACACAAATCACACTTAGGAATGCGTTATACTTCCCTAAATCCATCCGAAACCTCCTAAGCTTTAAAGATATCCGTTTAAACGGATATCACTTAGCGACGGTCGAGGAAAATGAAAGGGAATACTTGCTTGTAACGTTTCTTACAAATGGTTCAAAAACCATTGTGGAACGTTTCAAGGGATTCCCCTCGGGACTCTACCAAACAAGTATACAAACTCCAGAAACATCAATGGTGGAGCACCTGCAGTGCTCTCAAACACCAGAATTCCAAATCTGGCATAGTAGACGGGGACACCCTGGATCTGTTATGATGTACCGCATCATAAAAAGCTACAGGGGTATAGACTTGAAGAACCTGACGATTCTTCAAAAAGGTAAATTCACATGTCCACCCTATTACAAGGGTAAACTGATTACGGGACCCTCTCCACTGAAAGTGGACCTGGAGTCTCCAAGTTTTCTGGAAAGAATTCACGGAGACATTTGTGGGCCTATACACCCATCAAGTGGTCCGTTCAGGTACTTTATGGTCCTGATTGACGCATTTACTAAGTGGTCACATGTGTGTCTACTGTCCACCCGAAACCTTGCATTGTCTAAGCTTTTAGCTCAGATAATCAGGTTGTGGGCCCACTTCCCCGACTACCAGATAAAGAAACTTCGTCTGGACAATGCGGGGGAGTTTACATCACAAGTCTTTCTAGACAATTGCCAAGCACAAGGAATTGAAGTCGAACATCCTGTATCGCATGTTCACACGCAAAACGGGTTAGCAGAATCTCTAATTAAGAGACTGTGATGGATTTCTCGTCCATTATTACTTCAATCCCAGCTTCCAGTGAATGCATGGGGTCATGCAATTTTGCATGCTGCATCTTTAATAAAATTAAGACTTTCTAGAGGTTAGTCATCTTCTCCAATGCAACTAGCACTTGGAGCCCCACCAATTGTCTCACACTTGAGAATATTTGGTTGTGCAGTATACGTCCCCATAGCACCATCACAAAGGATAAAGATGGGTCCACAACGTCGCCTAGGCAAATATGTTGGGTTTGACACCCCCTCCATAATAAGATTACTAGAACCCCTTACGGGAGACGTTTTCAAGGCACGTCTAGAAGACTGTGAATTTGATGAAACATCATTTCCAAGACTTGGCTCACAGACAAAGAAGCCCGAAGCTTCAGACTGTATCACTTGGGATACAAAGACATTATGTCACTTTGATCCGCCCCCAAGCCAGTATGAGGAAGAGGTCCTAAAGATTCTCCATATCCAAAACACTGTCCATCTCTTGCCGGACAAATTTACTGACAACCAGAAGATTGTCAGATCGCACGTCCCTGCTGCTAACACTCCAGCTAGGATTGACATACCGCAAAATGGATGTAATCCGCCTGCAGCAGAAATGGTTGGACCTCTCAAAAAGAGAGGACGACCACCGGGATCCAAGGACCAAGTCCCTCGAAAGAGTAGGACCCTTGGCAATGGTAAACAAATACCACCACAGGATGCTATAATAAGCCCTGCTACACCATCTCTCCCAAACTCTCAAACAGAGGAAAAACCGGGAGAAAATGAAGTTTCGATACACTATGTACGAACTGGGGAGTATTGGGACAGAAAGAGCACAACCATAGATGACACATTTGCGTGTAATATTGCCATCAACGTTGCGTATTGCGACGATGATATTGAACCACGCTCTCTGACAGAATGTCAAAGCAGATATGATTGGACAAAGTGGAAAGCGGCAATAGGAGTGGAGTTGGATTCACTCACCAAACGCAAGGTCTTCGAACCTATAGTCCAGACACCAAAAGATGTAAAACATGTGGGTTATAAATGGGTATTTGTTAGAAAACGAAATGAACAGAATGAGATCGTTCGCTACAAAGCAAGGCTTGTAGCGCAGGGTTTTACCCAACGTCCAAGGATGGATTTTGAAGCCACATACTCCCCGGTCATGGACGTGATCACCTTCCGATTCCTCATTGGCTTAACAGCCCAAGAGGGTTTAGATATGCAGCTTATGGACATCGTGACTGCATACCTATATGGCAACTTAGACCGAGACATCTATATGAGATTGCCTGACGGTTATTCCTTGCATGCAGCACTAAAAGAGAGACAACGTGAAATCTACTCAGTCAAACTGCAAAGATCATTATATGGTCTAAAACAATCTGGAAGGATGTGGTATAACAGACTGAGCGATTTTCTTGCAAAACAAGGATTTACAAATGACCCAGTCTGTCCTTGCATTTTATAAGAGCAAAGGCAACAGGATGTGTCATTATAGCCGTCTATATGGACGACTTGAACCTCATCGGATCTCCTGAAGAGATCGCCGAGATTTCTAGAAGCCTGACAGAAACATTCGAGATGAAAGTCCTCTGAAAGTCAAAATTCTGTTTACGTCTTCAAATAGAGCATCTTAACGATGGGATCCTATTACATCAGTCAACTTACACATCGAACTTATTGAAAAAGTTTCAGATGGATAAATACCACCCCCTCAGCACCCCAATAGTCGTTAGATCATTGGATGTACATAAAGACCCCTTCCAGCCGCCGGAAGAGGGGGAGGAAGTACTAGGCCATGAAGTGCCTTATCTAAGTGCTATCGGTGCACTCCTTTGCTTGGCTAACTGCACTCGCTCTGACATAGCATTTGCAGTCAACTTACTAGCCAGATATAGTGTTGCACCTACACAGCAGCATTGGGCTGGAGTTAAGCATCTTCTGCGCTACCTCCAAGGGTCCATAGACTTAGGTCTATTCTACAGGAAAGGGGCATCAACTGGTTTAGTTGGTTATGCTGATGCAGGATACAGGTCCGATCCTCATACAGAGAAGTCTCAGACCGGATATATGTTTACATATGGCAGCACTGCCATATCCTGGAGATCTGTAAAGCAGACCATGACAATCGCTCATCCACTCACTCAGAACTACTAGCGATCCATGAAGCAAGCAAGGAGAGTTTCTGGCTATGCTCTGTGATCCAGCACATCCTCACCTCCACCGGCCTGATGACTGACGTACTTGCACCTACTTCTCTCCATGAAGACAATGCAGTATGTATAGCCCAGCTACAGGACGGCTACATCAAAGGCGACAAGACAAAGCATATCTCCCCGAAGTTCTTCTGGACGCACGACCTTCAGAAGCAAAAGCAGATTAAGGTACAGAAGATCCAATCATGTAATAACTTGGCGGATTTGCTTACCAAATCCCTGCCTACTAGTATCTTTGAGAGACTTGTATATGGGATTGGGATGAGGAGAGTGAGAAAATGTAAACTGGGTCAGGATGAGAGGACTATGAAATCATAGATACATAGGAGTCTGATGTATAGATTCATAGGAAATCTGCAAGCCTGAAGCTTGGTCAGATGAGTGGGAGTCAACTGCAGAGTTGTACTCTTTTCCCTTGGCTACTGGTTTTTTCCTACAAGGTTTTCCGTAGTCAAGGTTTTGACGAGGCAACCTCGTTGACTCTGGATCCTGAAGTATCCACCCCTAGACACATCCCTAATACAGGGGAAGTTATGGATTAATTGTTCTTTATTTAACAAGGCAGTTATCCTAACTCGGATCCTGAAGAATCCACCTCTTATTCAATGTTGGTTGGATAAGTGGAAGTGTTATGAATAGACCCATGAGGCCCATTGTGTATCCGGCCCATCATTGAAAGCTATAAATATGAGGGTAGAGGGGCTCTTAACCCTCTACACCTATTTCCCTACTTTTCCCTTCACAACACTAACTAACTTATTATATAATATTAATAATACACTATCTTTTTATGTAATATACACTAACTCATGACTAGCAATTATATTGAAAATAATTAAAAAGAAAACTTATAAAATTATTTATAATAACTTATAATAAAACTTAACTTTATATATAAACTTAACTTTATATAATAACTTATATAACTTATATAACTTATATATTCTCTTACCTCTCACCCCCCTCTCTCTTTCGATCTGCCTCTTCTCTTCTCTTTATTTTTATTTCCCACTTTTTTATGTTGCAGAGGGCGCACAGCAAGAGGGCTAGGGCGCACGACGAAGGGGGCTAAGGGGCTCCAGGCGGAGGCGGATCTGGGCGCGCGCAGGCGGCAACGGGCGGCTAAGGGGCTACGGGCGTGCAGGGGGCGGAGCAGGGGGCGGAGCAGGCGGGGTGACGGATTGGTGGCAGCGCGCGCAAGCGGCAGCAGCGGCTTCCTGGGTGATGGGCGTGTGCACAAGGCTGGAGGAGGGGGGAAGAATGGGGAGGGGATTTGATTGTTGCAGATTTAATTCCCACTTTCAATTTTTGTTTCTCCCTCTCTCAATCTGATTTTTGTGATTGATTTTTTGGTTGATTGATTGATGAAGAGGGGAATGATGAACGGGAGAGGGGATTGATGGTTTGTGATGCCAAAGGAAGAGGAGATGCTTCGTTTGCAGGCAGATGGTGAGGGTCTCATAATAGGGTAAGATGTAATAAGTTGAGATCCGAATAATTCGGATCTCATCTGCCAAACGAGGTGTTAAAGGGTGTAGGGGTTGGTTAATTGAATGGGGGCTATGGTAATTAGTTAGGGTTAAATGATAATTATTCACGCTATGGAGAAAAATCCGAAAATAGGCGCGCCCTCGCGTCGACAAGTAGAAGAAAAGAACATACGAACGAAAAGCACACGGACGACCGAAACAAAAAAATACAGGCACACACGCAAACCAATACTCAAACCAATACGCTTAAAATACAGGTCTTTACATCTTACCCTCCTTAGAATAATTTCGTCATCGGAATTCTCTACATGGCAGGAAAAAGGTAGGGGTAATGTTCTCGCATCTCGTCCTCTCACTCCTAGGTAGACTATCCTGGCAAGTCGCGACGCGACATCACCATGACTAGATCAATAGTCATGTTCCTGAAGACTTTCTGACGTCGATCTAGGATCTTGGTCACTCCTTATTTTACACCTTTTCCCCGCATGTTTGCATGCCATTTAGATCGCCCAAATCATGTTTTTCACGATATATCGACGATATTGCGATGCTTTTCACGATTTGTTGTTTTTGTCGCATTTCAGGTGATTTGGAGCGATTCGGAGTGATCTCGAGATACGCCTAGTCCAGAGTGTCACCGATGACCTCCCCGAGGGGTATTTTACTGTTGAAGAGGAGCGGAAGAAGAAAGAACGTCGCAGGAGCGACGAGGAGGCCAAAACAAGCTGTTTGGGCATTTTTGGTGTCCCACTCGGCCGAGTGAAGGAGTCACTCGGCCGACCAGCGAGACACCGCTCGGCCGACCAGATCGGATACGCTCCATACATGCACTCGGCCGAGTGACGAGATCCCGTCCGCCCGAGTGGCACCCAGACGACGAATGTCAAAAATCGCCAACTTACTGTTTTTCGTCTGCCTGAGCTTCAGAAGACCCACTCGGCCGAGTGGTAAATGCCGACCGCCCGAGTACCAAGAAGCCAGCGGCCGAGTTACGACAACTCACTCGGCCGAGCGACTCCCGAAGTGAAGACTCCCGAAGTGAAGACCCCCGAAGACCCAGACTTACTGGAAATTTACAAGGTTTCTCACTCGGCCGAGCGACTTTTGTCACTCGGCCGAGTGCGACGCGCTGCCTGTAGCGAAAATTGCGGATTTCAGGCTGCGCAGGGGCATTTTGGTCACAGTTTTTTGGACGATTTTGGGGGGTATTTAACCCCTGTTTTTACCCTAGTTTTAGAGAGCTTTTTCTTTAGATTTTTGCAGCTTTTAGATTAACTTTTTAGCTTTATTCTTGTGATTGGAGAGAAGACAAAAGTGGATTTTTGTTGAATTATTTGAAGGACTCCATTGGTTTGTGTCTCTCTTCTCTAAAAATTCTATTTTTATTGCATATCTCAATATTGTGATGAATTCTCTTATTAATTTCATTGATTATTTTTGTGTTTGTGCTATGAATTGTGAGTAGTCTCCACGTCTTGGGGCGTGGGGATGAACCCTACGAGCCCAATTTCAGATTTGTGATGAATTGGTAGAAATTTTGCTAGAATTGCTATTAGGGATTAGATTGGGATCAATTTACTACGGATGGCTAGGTATTCATATCGATTGGGATTTGCAAGAGATTGGATCCCAATTCGATAGGAAGCCCTAGAAATCCGAATTGGGTTGGAGTCGAATTTCCGTAGTATCGGTTTGCAAGAGATTGGATCGATACTAGGGTTTCCGGTTGCAATTCCATGCCGATACCCGTTTGCAAGAGATTGGACGGGTAGGAACTATCCCAACCTAGGTCGTAGCCCGAGTTTGCACGAGAGTGGGCTCGGGGCGCGATTGAACGATGATGTTGATCCTAATGCTAGCTTCCCTAGGCTAGGGTTTGCAAGAGATTGGACCCGAACCTAGGATAGCTATAGACCGGCAACAGCGCGAGAGCGTGAGCTAGGTATTACATTCAGTTGCAACTAGTTCATCCAAAATTTTATTCTAGAAATTTTGATACCAATGAACCACATTGACGGGATACGGTGAGTAGCGGGGATTCCCCATTCCCTAGACGTTCTTTGTTTGATTTGATATTTCCGTACTTTGTCTGACGATTGTGACAGGATCGCCAAAGGCAAATTTCTCTCTTCTTAATAGCCAGGTTGATTTGAACAAGCACGGTCATTCGTCCTCCCTGTGTTCGATAACCCGCTCGCCGCTATACCGTGCGCTTGCGGTAAAACTACAACCGTTCTTTGGGTTACATTCCGGAGCGATCAAGTTTTTGGCGCCGTTGCCGGGGAGGCGATTGCGTTTGATCTTACCACCCTAGCTATTTCTTTCTTTTTATTTTATTTCTTTATTTTTTTACCTAACCCTTCCATTGTGTTAATCATTTCTTTGAAACTCTGTTTTCTCATTGCATGTACACGAGATCTACGGCGGACCCTGAAGCTATATTATTTGATCCCGAGATCGAACGTACCGCGCGGAGAATTAGAGCGGAGAGGAGACAAGATCGGGAAGGGAGGTTTATGACCAACCCGGAAACTGCGGACCAATTAGCGGCAAGAATGGCAAGGATAATTTCTATTCGCGATAGGCTCCGGCCTAAGACCTCTTCTACGACCTCATCCATTGCCATGCCGGAGTTGGCGGCTGACAAGAACTTTGAGCTGAAGACTGGACTAGTGGTTCTGATGCAGCAGGATCCATTTCATGGGAATGCCCATGAAAATCCCCGCTACCACATCCAATTATTCTTGTCGAAGTGCGCCACATTTCAGATGCCGGGGGTCTCCATCGATGCCATCAGACTGCGTCTCTTCCCCTTCACGCTAAAAGACAATGCACTCTATTGGTTGAGGACGCAAGCTGATGGAGTCTTTACCACTTGGGACGAGTTGGCGAGTGCATTCATTGACAAGTTCTATCCGCCCTCCAAGACAGTGAAGATCCGGAGCGCTCTTATGTCCTTCAAGCAAGGACCCCAAGAGACACTCTATGAGGCTTGGGAGCGTTTCAAAGATCTGCAACATCAATGCCCGCACCATAGCATTGAAGATTGGGAGCTAGTTCATAGCTTCTACAATGGTCTCCAACCGGGGACCAAGCAAATTATTGATGCCGCGGCAAATGGTGCTATCTTATCAAAGACTCCCGAAGAAGCTACGGCCCTAATTGAGGAGATGGCCTCCAACAATCAACAATGGGGCGATGAGCGAGGACACTCTACGTCCTCCTTGAAGCCAACTAGTATCTATGAGGCGAAGGCCGTAGCGGAGCTTACAAGCAAGTTTGATTCTCTCCACAAGGTAGTGTAGAGACTGGAGAAGTTTATCACGGAGCCCCAAGGAACCCCTTCCACCTCCGCACCTACGAACCAAATGTGTGATTGGTAAGACCAATCTCAAGCCATGTACTTGGGAGGAGAGCAAGGAGAAGGATCCTTGGAGCAAGTACAATATGTCGCGGGGAACCAATGATATTGGGCCAATCCGGCCACAAGAAATCATCCCGGTTTCTCTTACGCCAACAATGAAGGAGCTTTGAACCCGCCACAACAACCACCTCAACAAGCTCGGCCACCACCACCCCAACAACAACACTATCCACCGAGGGGGCCTCAACAACAAAATTTCCAACCGAAGCAACAAGTACCACCTTATAGGCCGCCCGGATACAATCAAGGGTGGAGAAATCAAAATCAAAACCCTCCACAAGCTCAACAACAATCCGACTTTGAAGCTAGAGTGGAGGCGTTTATGGTCGAGCAAAAGAAGGTCAATGCTACCTTGAAGGCGGGGCAAGACTCCCTTACAACTGTTGTGGCTCAAATATCGGAGCAACTGGCGTTGTTCAATCGGAATACTCAACAATTGCCGGCGCAACCCGAGCAAAACCCACGGGGCAACACCGGCCACATCATTGTTGTGGTTACCGTTACTACTAGAGGCGGGAAGGACACTACCCCCGCCATGATCACTACCGAGGAGCCCGTGGAGGAAGGTTTAGAGCCAATTGAGCCGGTAGTTGAAGTTGAGAAGGAGAAAGAGCCGCAAGAAAAGGAGAAATCTAGAGCGGAGCAATTGATTGAGGAGAGGCGCTTCATGCCACCGGTCCCATTCCCCCAAAGGCTCGCTAGAGCGAAAATGGAGAAAAGGATAGCAAAGTTTCTCGAGTATCTGAGAGGAGTTAGCCTCAACATTCCCTTCCTCGACGCCATCGTGGAAATTCCCACATATGCTAAATTTCTAAAGGATTTGATTTCGGGGGGGAAGAGGAAGGAAAAGATCATGCTAGCCGAGGAGGGCTCTTGGTTCACCAAGAGAGAGAAGGAACCGGCCAAATTCAAAGATCCGGGGAGTTTTCGAATTCCTTGCACCTTGGGCGGCGTCCCTCTACAAAAGGCGTTGGTGGATTTAGGGGCTAGTGTAAGCCTCATGCCTCTCTCCATGTTCTTAAGGCTAAACACCGGGACGAAGTTGAAACCTACCGACATGCGGATATAATTAGCCGATGGACGGATAACAAGGCTGGTAGGAATCGCCGAGGACATCCCGCTACAAGTCCCGGGGGGAATATGCTTGCCATGTGACTTCGTGATCATGGACGTTAAGGAGGAGGGAGATACGTCATTGATACTTGGACGCCCGTTCCTCGCCACCGCCGGTGTGATTGTCGACGTGCGAGAAGGTACCCTAACTTTGAACGTCGGCAACATCGAGGTGGAGCTTCACATTCCTAAGGCTATGAAACACATGCCTTACCACGAGGAGCTTGACTACATGGACCTCCTTGATGAGGTAATTGAGGAGGCGATCCCTCACTCCATTGGCGCTCTATTCGATGAGGATTTTGAGGAAGGCCCGGATTTGAGCCAAGAAGAGAAGAAAAATGATTCCCCTGACCTCTCCGCTGAAAATGATGAAGGCGACGCTGATGTCGCAAGGATTCGAGAGCTCTGCAAGCTCTCGAAATTAAAGTCTCCGAAGAAAGCTCCGCTGATACGGAAATCGGCGTCACCGTTGAAGCCGTTGACCGGAGCAAATGCTAGCTTGGGGGAGCGTCCCCCCAACACTATTCGAGACGGGAGACCACCAAGGGAGAACACGCCGTCGCAACTTCCGAATCCAAGCGTTCTCCCCGAAAAGTTTGATGGGTGCATCTCATATGCACCACACATCCCGCATTAATTGAAAATCATAGGGGGTCGAGCTCACGACCTTAAACGAGCGCTTGTCAGGAGGCAACCCGACGGTTATTGCTTTATTTTCACTTTTCTTTTATTTTTGTTTTAGAAATTTTTAGTGTTTTGAGTCGTTCGCCCAAAAATCTTGTGATAACGGGTCCTATTTTTCCTGACAGGAGAGGGGAACGAGGTACCCATCATTAGGAGGATGCACGAGGCGTCGAGGAGCGCCCCAGGAAGGCGCTCGATGCTTAGGAGGAAGATGAAATCGACTGGAGGAAGAAAGACGGAGTTTAGAGCCCAAACGAAGACAAACAGCAGAACATAAGGCTCACTCGGCCGAGTATACTAGTCACTCGGTCGAGCACACAAGTCCGTCCGGCCGAGCCGCTCATGAACGAGGGAAGTCTGCTGTACCCAACTCTCTGTTTATTTTCCTGATTTCAGAATAACTGCTACTAGGCCGATTATATATATTCACTCGGCCGAGTAAAACGGATACGCTCCTAAGGCGAGCCTTGCCGAGTAGCTTGAGCCACTCGGCCGAATGGACTTACTCCACTCGGCCGAGTCTGGCAAGGCCACTCGGCCGAAGCGTAAGCGGGTAGGGATTTTCCATTGATCTCGCTCGGCCGAGTGACCCTGTCACTCGGCCGAGTCGTAACTTTTCCTATAAAAGGGGGCGGGGTCGGGCTCGTTTTTCGAAACGACACAAACCGCAGATCGCCCGACCCCTCAGCTCCCTCGCCCAAACCCCTCGCTCACTCGCCCGACCGTCGCCCCCGCGCCGCCGCTCGGCCACCCACCACTGGCCGAGCCGCCGCCATTCCTCGCCGGAGTCACCGCCGGCGGCCACGTCTCCGGCCACCTCCGGTATCGCTTATTTAGCATATTTCTCCTCTTTTTGTGTATTTTTCGAGGATCCATGTGCCTAACGAACCCCAAACCCAAATTAATTTCTATTTCTATCTATTATACCCCTAATGCTCCATACGTTTTGAATATTACCCGCTGATATCTCCATTTCATGCGCATGTCATTTTTGGGAGCTTAGGGGAGCCCAGGGGAGCTTCCAGGGACTGATTTGGGCTGCGTGGAGGCGTCGTCTTGGCACGCTACCATTGCTTTGCACTCGTGGCGTGTTGTGGTACACTCTTTCCTTTATTTTACACACGCCGCACTTTTCACGCTTTTTGGTGCGCGCTCGGGGCCCACATGCCGCCCCGGACACGGCCGAGGTCGAGGAGAGCTTCCGCCAAGCAGAAGCGGTCGGATGACGCCGGCCCCTCCCACGAGTTGGAGGACTCTTCTCCGCCTTCTCCCACACACCCCGTCCACCCAGCACAGCCTGCAGGCCCCACACACCCCGCACAGACTGCAGTGCCCGCACAGCCCATATACCCCACACAGCCACCCCCTGCCGCTCCACAGCCACCACCTCCGGCTCCACTTATCGGGCCGCTGGGGATCACGTTCTGGAACGACGCACATCGCATCGCTTTCGAGCGTATCTCTCAGCGCTCGATCATACCCTCCAGGTTTGCACACCTTGCCGACCTAGGACGCATGGGGGTACTAGAGGGGATGCTCACGTTGTACGACAACGTGGGCTGGCGAGATTTCTTTCAGGTGTCGGCGGATACGTTTAGCCGCCCGACACTTGAGGTACTTAGTTCGATCGCCCGGACCGACGAGGGATGCTCGTTTCGGTTCATGGACCGGGAGTGCCAGGTCACTCTTGGTATGATGAGAGCATTCTTCTCGTGGCCCGACGTCCCCGGGGCCGACCGAGGTTACGCCCCCACCCATATCCCCCACCTTCCTTCGACGCCGGCGCCTTCTGGGCCCGGATCACGGGTCTTCACGCTGCCTTTGACCCTAGTAGGGCCAAGGCCTCGGCCATTGTCCATCCCTGCCTCCGTATAGCTCAGCGCCTTATGGCGACGACCTTTTTGGCCAGATATGAGCCGGGCACGATGTCCAAGCCAGAGCTCTACATGCTCTACGCGATGACACGACCCAGAGCTCTATCTAGGGATGGCGATGAGCTGGTCCCCGCCGTCGTGATTGATGTCGCGGCTTGGTTTTTGGACCACATCATTGTATCGGTGGGCGCTCGCTCACCGATATGCTGCGGCGGCCTGATACCTTGCTCGCTCTTATGACCGGTGAGGACTTCCCTGACGACCTGCGTCGCGCACCGGGCCCCACTTCTCTGTCGATTGATGTTTTGGCCCGGATGAAGATGATGCGTCCGCATGGTGAGCGACACTGGGTCTGGCTGCACGGCCCTTACGGTGCCAATTACATGATTCTTCCGAGCCCAGCTCGGACTCAGATAGCACCGGCCCATGTGGACTGGCTCCCTGCGATGGATGTTCTGATCCCAGCCGCTTACGTGCTCGAGGCCGAGGAGGTCGAGCAGGCCCACGCTGCCCCCGCAGACCCTGTTGCACCTGCCGCGCCTGTTGCCCCTGTTGACCCCGTGGACCCTCAGCCTATCCCAGATATTTCCGCTACTCCAGACACCTCTGTCCACACCTCTGTCGGTGTCGGGAGTACCTTAGCTGAGCCCACCTCCACTGCTTCCACGCCTGTCACCACCCTCACTGGCCCTCTGTCTGCCGAGCCCGTTTCCTCTGCCCCACCCGAGCGCCCGCCGACTATAGTTGAGTGCGGAGAGCCCTCTTTTGCCACCGCTGTAGAGACCGTAGTCTCCACCCCTGTCTCCACCGCTGCTGTGTTCTCCGAGAGTGTCGTGGCGTCTGTCCACACTTCTGTGCCACCGACCTCTCTGGCCACCTCGCCGCCACTTTTGTATTCTTCTTTCGCTGCTGCTGCCTCCACTTCTCACCTTCCTGCCCAGCCTCGCACTGAGGCCAGGCCCCCACTTGCGAGCACAGCTCCTTTTGTTCCCTTGCCTGCTGAGCCCGTCACCTACGCCACCAGAGTACGCCAGCCCCGACATGCACAGCCCCGACCGGTGCGTCCCTCTGCACCACCTCCCCCTGACACTGTACTTCAGAGCATTCGTGCTCTCGAGGGGGCGGTGGGCGGCCTCAGAGGCGACCTTCGGACCCTGTCCGCCACCGTCACTGCGATGGCTAGCCGCTTTGACCTGCTCCCGCACATTCACTACTGTCTTACCCAGGTCCTGGAGCGTCTCCCACGCGTACCCCCGCCCACCCAGCAGGTCACCACCCCCACTTCCACACACAATCAGCCTGCTACCACTTCCACACCCACACCCGCTCAGCAGCCTGCACCACTACCACCACCTCCTCCGCCTCAGGACGGAGACGGCGCAGCACCACCTTCTTAGGCACCCTTGATGCCATCGATTATTTTTGCCGTTATGCTGCCCGTTTCTGCTGGGTCCTGATGCTTTTTGACCACCCCCCCCCCTCCCCTCATTTATTTTGGGACTCTCATTCTGATCGTATCTTTATATATCTTTTTTGGGAGAGAGGGAGAGTTTTTGGTGCCACACATATATATCTGTATCACTCCTATATCTGCATGCATCATGTCCGCATCATATTTTTCGTTTCATTATTTTCCCTTTTTTTCCTTCCATCATGCATGCATCCTCACTTACCCCTCACATTACTTGTCTCTCGGTGCGCCACACTTTGCACATTGAGGACACTGTGCCATTTAGCTTGGGGGAGTGAGTTCTCACGTTCCTTTTGATTTACCACCTTTATTTTTAGTTTTTCACGCCATTTTCCGCTTTTGCACTAATTTTCATCAATTTTCCTTTATTTTACCATGCATCACGTTTTTCTTATTTTTCTGTGTGCCGCATTGTAAATAGTTCTATTTTCCCCTTTATCTTTATTTTCTTTTTCATCTCATGCTAGAGATGACTTTTCTATGATGATGACGTGGAGTGAGCCTACTCTATTTGCATGCTATATTTGTCATGTCTTAGACTTTATTTCTGATATCATATGCTATGACATTGCCTTGCATTTAGAGATAGTAACCCACACTTTTTCCACATGAAAATGGATGAAAGTTTATTATTAGCTGAGTCTGAATATTCATATGTATGCTATCGCAGAAAACACACCAAGATTCACGCATTGAATGCTTATATCTGGAGTACCGATTTCTTTTCCTATATCACTTCTATATGCATGAACTGTACATTTCACTTCAGGACGATTGAATGATGTTAGCTATGATAAATCTGGACTAGTTAGCTTTTTTGTGATCGAAACTGAGTAGATTAGATTACCCTGCTGAAGTTGTCGTGCATGTCTTATAGAGTGAACCGAGAGATATATTTATTTCTTTCTCCACAAATCTTGAACATCATTTCTCTACTTTTAAAATCATTGGTGAATCTCCCCTTAGCGATTCTATTATATGGCATTTCCCCCGCTATTAATTCCTAGCTCCAAATTTCCCGAATTCAAAAAAAAAGAGAAAATATTCTTGTATATCATTATCTCTCTTTGAGTTGGGATCATTGTGTATATATGCTATATCAAAAAAAAAGATAAAAAAAGAAAAAGAAAAAGAAAAAGAAAAGAGGAAAAATCCTCAATAAAAGATCCCATCTCACTTTCTTTCTTTCTTCTCTCTTTTCGTGTTCATTTTCATTACTTTTGGAGCTTTATAAAAATGGGGATGTGAATATTTTTTTTAATGCCACCACGCTTATAGATAAGCTTGGGGGAGGGAATCCAATGATGTGTGAGAGAGTGACTCCTTGACTTTGCACGACAACCTAGGCTAAGTAATATTCTATACTCAGTGACATTATTTTCAGCTTTACGAAGTCCAGAATTCTATGTCTAGCACTCATTTCATGAAATCCATACTTTTCTATTCTTTCTATTCTATTGCGTGATATTCTTATACTCCTCATAGAAAGCATTCAATTGAAAAGTGTGTGATCTGCGATTTGTATACCGCTTTAGATGATTCAGACGATGTTAATTCTAAAATTATTCCGTTTTTCATGATTATATCGTTGTTCGGTGGTTTTCTATTTCTATTTGCACTATTATACTATGATATCAAAATAAAACTCTTCGACATGTATTTTTCATTCAGTGCATGCTATATGAGTAAGCGAAACCCACGTCCTGAGAAAATGATCTAGCAGCTTCCCTCTTCGCTTCTTTCTTTCTTCTTTGTCTTTATTTCGTTTTTCATTCTTCTCCGTTTTTCATTTTTCATTTTTCGCCATTTTCGTTTTCCGGATCCACCGGGTTCACCTTTTACTTATCTTCCTCGAGGACGAGTAAGAGGTAAGCTTTGGGGATTTTGATCACTCCTTATTTTACACCTTTTTCCCGCATGTTTGCATGCTATTTAGATCGCCCAAATCATGTTTTTCACGATATATCGACGATATTGCGATGCTTTTCACGATTTGTTGTTTTTGTCGCATTTCAGGTGATTTGGAGCGATTCGGAGTGATCTCGAGATACGCCTACTCCAGAGTGTCACCGATGACCTCCCCGAGGGGTATTTTGCTGTTGGAGAGGAGCGGAAGAAGAAAGAACGTCGCAGGAGCGACGAGGAGGCCAAAACAAGCTGTTTGGGCATTTTTGGTGTCCCACTCGGCCGAGTGAAGGAGTCACTCGGCCGACCAGCGAGACACCGCTCGGCCGACCAGATCGGATACGCTCCATACGTGCACTCGGCCGAGCAGCGAAAGCCACATTGGCCGAGTGACGAGATCCCGTCTGCCCGAGTGGCACCCAGACGACGCATGTCAAAAATCGCCAACTTACTGTTTTTCGTCTGCCTGAGCTTCAGAAGACCCACTCGGCCGAGTGGTAAATGCCGACCGCCCGAGTACCAAGAAGCCAGCGGCCGAGTGACGACAACTCACTCGGCCGAGCGACTCCCGAAGTGAAGACCCCCGAAGACCCAGACTTACTGGAAATTTACAGGGTTTCTCACTCGGCCGAGCGACTTTTGTCACTCGGCCGAGTGCGACGCGCTTCATGTAGCGAAAATTGCGGATTTCAGGCTGCGCAGGGGCATTTTGGTCACAGTTTTTTGGACGATTTTGGGGGGTATTTAACCCCTGTTTTTACCCTAGTTTTGGAGAGCTTTTTCTTTAGATTTTTGCAGCTTTTAGATTAACTTTTTAGCTTTATTCTTGTGATTGGAGAGGAGACAAAAGTGGATTTTTGTTGAATTATTTGAAGGACTCCATTGGTTTGTGTCTCTCTTCTCTAAAAATTCTATTTTTATTACATATCTCAATATTGTGATGAATTCTCTTATTAATTTCATTGATTATTTTTGTGTTTGTGCTATGAATTGTGAGTAGTCTCCACGTCTTGGGGCGTGGGGATGAACCCTACGAGCCCAATTTCAGATTTGTGATGAATTGGTAGAAATTTTGCTAGAATTGCTATTAGGGATTAGATTGGGATCAATTTACTACGGATGGCTAGGTATTCATATCGATTGGGATTTGCAAGAGATTGGATCCCAATTCGATAGGAAACCCTAGAAATCCGAATTGGGTTGGAGTCAAATTTCCGTAGTATCGGTTTGCAAGAGATTGGATCGATACTAGGGTTTCCGGTTGCAATTCCATGCCGATACCCGTTTGCAAGAGATTGGACGGGTAGGAACTATCCCAACCTAGGTCGTGGCCCGAGTTTGCACGAGAGTGGGCTCAGGGCGCGATTGAACGATGATGTTGATCCTAATGCTAGCTTCCCTAGGCTAGGGTTTGCAAGAGATTGGACCCGAACCTAGGATAGCTATAGACCGGCAACAACGCGAGAGCGTGAGCTAGGTATTACATTCAGTTGCAACTAGTTCATCCAAAATTTTATTCTAGAAATTTTGATACCAATGAACCACATTGACGGGATACGGTGAGTAGCGGGGATTCCCCATTCCCTAGACGTTCTTTGTTTGATTTGATATTTCCGTACTTTGTCTGACGATTGTGACAGGATCGCCAAAGGCAAATTTCTCTCTTCTTAATAGCCAGGTTGATTTGAACAAGCACAGTCATTCGTCCTCCCTGTGTTCGATAACCCGCTCGCCGCTATACCGTGCGCTTGCGGTAAAACTACAACCGTTCTTTGGGTTACATTCCGGAGCGATCAGATCTCCACTGGTTGCTACTCATATGTAAATTCCGAACAAACTGCGATCTTCGAATAGTCCACGACATGACTAGGGTCGTTCACATAGCGACGCAACTGCGAGATGTGGAACACATTGTGCACTCCCTCCAAGGCAGGGGGTAGTGCAAGCTTGTAGGCCACCTCTCTTATTCGTCAGAATATCGAAAGACCCAATGAATCGAGGACTAAGCTTTCCTCTCCGACCAAAACGAATCAATCCTCGGTTGGACGATATCTTTAGAAAAACATCATCATCGGGTTGGAACTACAGGTGTCGACGTTTCGCATCTGCCCAATGCTTGTACCTATCCTGAGCCAGCTACAGCTTCTCTCTGATGGTCCGAACCACATCCACGCTTCTGTGATTAGCTCAGGACCAACCAACTCTCGATCTCCCACATCATCTCAGCTCAAGAGAATCAGCACTTCCTCCCATACAATGCCGCAAAAGGCGTTATGCCAATGCTAGACTGGTAGCTATTATTATATGCAAACTCCATCAAATGGAGATGGTCTTTCCATGATCCTTTGAAATCCAGCATACATGCCCGCAACATGTCTTCAAGTATCTGTATAGTACGCTCTGACTCACCATCTGTCTGTGGATGGTAAGCCGTACTAAAGCTCAAGTGGGTCCCCAAGCTCTCCTGAAGGCTCCTCCAGAAACGAGATGTGAAACGGGTGTCTCTGTCCGAGACAATGCTGATAGAAACTCCATGTAGCTTCGCAATCTCATCCATGTACTTCTTGGCCAACACTTCTATAGACTGGCCTACTCTGAAAGGAATGAAGTGCGCTGTCTAGGTCAATCGATCTAGGATCACCCCGACGGCGTTATTCTACTTCGTACTCTTGGATAGTCCAGTCACTAAGTCCATCGTGATGTGCTGCCACTTCCACTCCGTAATGGACAATGGCTGTAACAAGCCGGCAGCCCTCTGATGTTCAGCCTTCACCTGTTGGCACACAATACACTTCACCACACTCCGTACGACGCTTCTCTTCATGCCATGCCACCAGTAATTAGGGGTGGCAATTCGGGCCGGCCCGGTCTTATCGGGTCGTGCCGGCCCCGTCTGGTTTTCTTAAAGGACCGGGCCAGCCTGACCCGATAAGACTTCGGGCCATTCCGGTGCGGCCCGGGCACGGTCCGATAAAAATCCGGTTCGCACGGTCCGGCCCGATAGGGTTGAAAGAATTGTGTATGTGAAAGATTGGTATCACTCTTCAAAGTTCATGTTTGGTCTAGTTATTATATGGAGTAAGTACACTCCAATTAGATGTTACTAAGAATTATATCTACGGAGGATCTTTCACATTCAAATTAAAGTAATTAACAATATGGAGTACTATACAGTATACAATGATGAGTGCCTCTCGTCGGGTCGGGGATTATATAGAAATAGAATACAAATTAAAACAGAATATGAAATAGTACTCATTAATATGAATTGAACTATCAAAGTGGGGCGGTCAAGCAAACTCAAAAGGATTTTGTGTCGTGCCGTGCCGCCCAATGGGCCGAATAGCTTGACCCAGGCCCGACACAAAAATAAACCGGGCTGGGCTGGGCCGGTCCAATAAGGATTTTGGGCCAAAATTGCCAGCCCAAGCATGGTCTTATCGTGTCGTGCTGGTGCCGTGCTATCGTGCCGGGCCGAAAATTGCCACCCCTACCAGTAATACTGTCGTAGATCCTGATACATCTTGGTACCTCCAGGATGTATAGAGTAAGGAGAGCTGTGAGCTTCCTCCAACAGCTCCCTTCTGATGGCGCCAGACGGTACACAGATCCGGTCTTCAAACCTTAGGGATCCATCTGCATGAATCTTAAACCCTGGCCTCTGGCCTACTATTACCAGGTATTTGATCTTCCGCAACTTCTCGTCGTCCATCTGAGCAGTCTTGATCCTTTCCACCTGTCATGCCCTATTTTGAACTATACGCGTATTCTACTGTACACACGTTGTATTTCTACTTACGATGCATACGTAGGCATTAAATAATTGTGGATGTTGATGTATGTAGCGTAGTGCAAGGGGGGTTGTGTCATAATGCGTGGCTAAGAGACGAGAAAGTGAGAATGAATGCGGGAGAAGTGTGAGTGACGTCGTGTGTAGTATATAACGCGTATGTATTAGACGTGTGTGTGATGCATGTATGCATGCATGGATGTGCATGGATGTGTGTAGGGAGAGCCATGCTAGTGTGAAGAGGGATTAAGGGTTAATGGCATCCCCGAAAATTTTTAGAAAAGTGAGGGGCAAAATGGTCATTTGGACAAAAGAGAGAGTGTGTGTATAGTAAAAAGGTGTGTGCATAAAGTAATGAAAAACTTGTATATACCTAGAAGATGGAGGGGTATTTTAGTCATTTAAAATAATGCATGCTTATCTTATAGACAAGGTTAAGGAGGGAGATATTTTGTTGGAATTTTCTTCTCATTTCTAAACCATTCCTTCCCCCTTTTCCGTTCTATCTTCTTTCCTCTCTCCCTCCCATGCTAGGGCCGGCCATCCCTCTCCCTTTTCTCCTAATTACTTCAATCTAAAACCCTAATTTAGCCCATAAATTCAAGAAAGCCTTGGTTGCTTCAAGGAGAAAGAAGGTGGAAGGAAGAGAAAGAGAACAGAAGAAGAAAAGAGCCATCTTAAAGTAGGATCTAACTTGGATTTGGAATTCCATTAATTTGTTCTTGCTATCATGTTTTTATAGCATGATTTACTTAATATGTAGTAGGGTTAGCCAAATTGATGTGCCATGATTCAATTTCATAAATAACCACTTGAAATTCCAAGTAAAATCACTCTCTTGAGAAATCTGAAATTCGGTGGTGTCTTACTACTTAAATTCTGGTCTCTGTGGGTTGAATTAAGTTTCAAAAAAATTATATACTTGTAGATCTTGAAGTTCTACCCCAAAACCATATAAAATTTGATATATGTTCGATTCAGAAATTAGGAGTAAAAATTCCATCTTTACAACATGTCTGATTGACATTCAGTCTGGACACAGTTTAGTAAAATTGATCTCAGTCACTGCACGCTCCATAGAATTTTGTATTCTTGGTCTCGTTGTAATGTTAACAAGTTTTTCTACAACTTCGTCATGGTGCATGTTTGTCGAAATTCTGACTGACACATGCCCAAAAACAGCAATCTTTACAGCCCTCAAAATCTGTCTGAGAAATAGATTTGACAGGATTCACCAAACAATTCACCATAAATCATATAGTTTATATGTTTGCATGAGATTTTATAGGTGAATCCAGTATTACTATATCTTCAACTTTTATTTAGAGAGTTTTGTCAAATTCACAAGATAATTGGATGTAATGTGTTGATCTTTATGGCTGTCTTGGCAATTCCAGCAAGCTGGAGTGTTTGGTTGAATATTGAATCTTATGGTGATGTCAATTTTTCCATATGGATGTTGTGATACTAGAAGGAATGCTTAGTTATGCTTTTGTTACTCAATTTGATCATGTGACAATATTCGTTTCTATGGCGCCTGCCACGAGTTTGTTGAAATGCCCCAATGAATGTGAGGTTCAAGGAACATGAGAAATGAGATTATATGCTATTGTATTAAGAACCCTGTTATAAATTGATGACGTTGGAGACATGGATGTCATGGTACACTATTATACGTAATGTGTATGTGATGTGATGGAGGGCATGTCACGTGAGTGCATGACCCAAATTGCTATGTGATGAGGCGATGACTGAGGGCATGGCACTTAGATGCATGTCCTATGTTGATGAAAGGGAGTGATGTACATGTATCATGCCATCATGATTCCTATAATGGAACTTATAATGCTTAATTGATGTTTGGGAATGTCTCAATCCCCTTCAAAAGGGGGTGCGCTGCTAAAACTGGGGTTTGGGAGAAATTTGAGTAAATTGTGAATATGAGGCCTGGACTATGAAGGTGGGGAGGAGATGATGTGATATGTGACGATTATTCCCACTCGCCTTTACAGGGAGTGGAGGGGCATTGTCGTTTGTGATGATGTGGTTTGGGTATGAAGAGGTATATGGTGGAGAGCATCACTCTTGCTACCGTCCAGGGAGGAGGCGGAGATGCCCGGTGTACAGTGCCAGTGTCCACTGCACCGTGTGCCATACTTATCCCAAACCTTTGGGGTGAGGCCCGTGAGGCAGGTCCCCTTGACGGGGCAGGGTGAAAGGCCCGGAGTACAGTGCCCGTGTCCACTGCGTCGTGTGCAGTTTCCACCCCAAATCTTTGAGGTGAGGTCCAGGTCCTGGTATCACATAGTTTACCCAAGTTTTCAACTAAATGAATTAATAGATAAGTGTTCTACATGTTACTTCTTCTGTTGGCAGCATTTCCCCTTCCATTTGACTGCTTGTTTGTGACTCTGTGTTTACATCTGGCACTTGTAATTCCACTTTTTAGATTATTTTGCTTGAACAGTCGTATTATTATTCGTGCTAACCCTTTTCTTGCAGTAGCTCGACCTCGCACCGCATGTATGATTCCTTACTTAGCTGATTACTTTCCGCTATATTATTTGGTTTACATACCTATTTCTCATGCATTGCCTAGTGGTTAATGACCTTAGAACAGTGTTCCAAATCCAAGTTGGTTCCTACTGGGGCACGCATTGACGTGCTCCTCCCCATTTTTCAGGTAGCAGTGGTAGCATGGTTGGTGGTGGCTTGGAGTTGGGTTTCAGTGGTAGTACTTGGTGTGAGCTGTAGCTTGTACTGTGACATGGTTGTCTTGGGAGGTGGAGAGTGGCGGTGGATATATAGTGATGCACCTGGATTATGTATATAAATGTAAGTCGTTATAAATATAATGTTGTTATTCTATATTATTTATTAGGTTGTTTTGATATTATAGTGGAGCTTCACTTGTACTATCCCAGCATGTGCGCAGTGGCCTGCATGTTCTGTTTCTCCTTTCCCTCTCCTTTTCTCTCTCATAACCCTTGCTCTTCAATATTCCCAGGAAAAATTTTAAAATTTCGGGTATTCTGGGGATCGGGACGTGACACCACCAACGTCGACTGGATGTGCATGCCCATCAAAGATGCAGTCATCCTTGGTAGAATCACTTCTATACATATGTCCCAGATCTCTTGCTGTAACTTCCACTGAGTTGTAAACATCATCACAGCTGGTAGACGACTCAAAGCATCATGTACAACATTGACCTTTCCAGGATGGTACTGAAGGTCAAATCATAATCTGCCATAAGCTCGATCCATCGTCTCTGACGCATGTTTAGCTCCTTCTGAGCGAAGAGATACTTCAGACTCTTATGATCCTAGAACACCTTCATGTGCTCCCCCATTAGGAAGTGCCTCCAAATCTTTAATGCAAAAATCACTGCTGCCAACTCAAGATTATGAGTAGGGTAATTCTTCTTGTTGATCTTCAACTGCCTGGATGCATATGCTACGACTCGACCGTGCTGATGTAGCATGCATCTAAGTCCCTTACCAGATGCATCACAGAAGACTTCGAATCCTTCTGATCGGTCTGGAATGATCAAAATGGGTGCTGTCGTCAACCTCTTCTTCAGTTCTTGGAAAGCATCCTCGTATGCTTTCGACCAAACAAACACCACATCCTTTCTTGTTAATCGCATCATGGCTCCAGCGATCTTCGAGAAGTTTTTGATAAACCTCCGGTAGTAGCCAGCGAGTCCTAAGAAACTCTGAATCTCGGTCACCGTTCAGGGGACTGTCCAGTTTTGAACAATGGCTACTTTTTCAGGATCGACAGCGATCCCTTCTCTGGACACCACATGGCCTAGAAACGCCACCTCGTTTAGCCAGAACTCGCACTTACTAAGTTTGGCATAAAGCTGGTATCTTCTCAGGGTCTCGAGAACCTCCCTGAGGTGTTCTGCATGCTCCACTGCATTCTTCAAGTAGATGAGAATGTCGTCGATGTAGACTACTACAAACTTGTCCAAGTATTCATACGATACTTGGTTCATGAGACTCATAAATACCGCGTGTGCATTGGTCACACCAAACTACATTACTAAGTACTCATAATGTCTGTATCTGGTTCTGAATGAAGTCTTGTGAACATCTTCGTCTTTCATCTTCACTTGATGATACCATATCCTCAGATCCATCTTATAGACGCTTGACCCACTCGAGCTGGTCGAAAAGATCGTCGATGCACGGTAGAGGGTACTTGTTCTTCACAGTGACTTTGTTCAGCTCGCGGTAGTCAACGCACATACGTAGGGATCTGTTTTTCTCCTTCAAGAGTAATATAGGAGATCCACATGGAGATACATTAGGTCGTATCCATCCCTTCTTCAGTAGTTTATCAAGTTGGGCCCGCAATTCTTCTAGCTCAGATGGTGCTAAACGATATGGTCCCTTGGACATCGGTTGGGCTCCTGGTATTAGTTCGATGGCAAATTTGAGGGTGTGATCCGAAGGCAAACATGTAAGGTCGTCTGGGAACACATCCATGAACTCTCAAACCACCTCTGGTATATCGGGTTCAGCTTCCATTGCAGCTGCTACTACTTCGACCGACCTGGCTTTGTACTTCCCTGGACCTACAGATCTGCTCTCACTAATGAACTTAAACTTTGGATGATCAAGAATATCGAAGGCTACCTCCTTCGACAACAGTCGATGGTGGCATTGAAAGTTCCCAACCAATCCATCCCAAATATAGCATCAAAGTTCGAGATATCTATCATCACGAAGTCTGCGAATAACTCTTGCCCACAAATCACCACGGGGCATTGAGGATACCCACTGGTCACCTTTATCACTCCACCACCCGTGTCGACGTTCCAGCTGGTAGTTAAAGTGTTGATACGAACGGTGTGCGTGCGAACGAATCGACTCGCCAGAAAGCAGTGCGATGCTCCCGAGTCGAACAAAGAGAGGGCGGGTTTCCCAGCTACTAGTACGACACCTAGGTTACAAACACTAATCTAAGCAACCAATGCTAATGAAAGAAATGATTTACTAACTATGCTAGAAATATACATGTGATCACTTGACTGGTAGCCTCGGCCTCTTTGACAGTCATGATGTAAGCATGGCATTTCGGTGGTGGTTGCTACCTTACTTGTTGAAACACCCTCTGATGTGGTGGTAGAGGTGGACGCTATGGAGCTGTAACGACCTGAAAATTTCATCACTTCAATTTACCTGTTTTTACGTATTTTAAAAATTAATTTTACTTTATAAATGTTCGTAAAGAGTTTTATAACAAAACTAATTTCAAAAATTCTCATAAAAATATTTTATAGCACTAGACTTATTAAATTGTATTTCAGCAATTTCAGATTTCCGCAAATGCCCAAAACATTCCTGTTAAAATTCATCTCCCAAAATTACCGTTTTGATTCGACGAATTTATTTTCTATTCAAACGTCTTCAAAACATTTTCAAACTTCTACAGTAGCATCCTATGATCAATTAGGACTTCCCACATTAATTTTGCAATTTTCTGAAGACAAATCGATAGAGAACCCACAAACCCGCTTTTTAAACGTTTTGGCCTAAAAGTCGTATTTTCGTAGCTCAAATCCCAGAACGGATCTTGTATTCACGATCCTCGCGTCGATACGATCCCGTGGGTAGGTTTTCGTAATTTTTTGGAGTCGTTTGTGAAAACGTGTCTGTATTTCACCGCCCTGCTAATTACATTCACTAATGATCTTTTTACCCTTAACTAGTTACTTTTACCCCTAACCCCCCCAACTACTCTAATTATCCACTGAATTTCTGGTTGGATCTGAAATGATATCAGATCCAACACACATCTACCTCTTGAATATGTGTGTTCCCCGCTAATTACAAGTATACCAACCCTAATCACTATATAAGCCAACCCCTCCCCTCTAATTCCCTACACAGTAACCCCCTCTCTCTCACTTTCAAAACGAAACCCAGGCCTTCAATCTTCCCCGCGCTCTCACTCTCTTCTCCAGCCCTCACCACCGTCGCCTCCGTCCAACGCCGCCGTCCGATGGCCTCGACCCACGCCCGCCGCTCCGCAGCGTCGACTGCCGCCCTCCGCCGCTTCGTCCGCCGTCGTCGCTGCTCCGGTGAACGCCGCCCTCCCACAAGCGCCCCATCTCCCCGAGCGCCTCCTGCTCCGTCGAAGTCTGCCGCCGCCGCCGCCGCTGCAACCGCCCGCCGTCGCCGCTCGTCCGCCACAGCGTCGCCGCCGCGCTGCTCGCCACCCGCTGACGAAACCCCCCCGCCGCTGCATACGAACGGTGGGTGCGTAAAGGGGGCGATGGCATTTCCGTAAATATGGAAATATTTCGTATTTTCTAATTTTTTTAATTAATTAATAATAGGGTTTAATGGTTATAAATCCATAACTAAATATACAGGCTCAGAAAAATGTGGGGATAGTCCCATAAAATCAGAAACATTATTTCGGATCCAATGGCGCTGGTCTCACTGCGACCAAATGCCTACTTTTTCCAGAATAAATTTTTAAAACCTAAAAGATAAATACGTATAATTCGTTCTAAAAATCATAACTCGCTGTTTTCACTTACAAAAATATGTGATAAAATTATATGTGATAATAGACTTCGAGACGGTCATTTTGACTACTCATTCATGTAATTCCGACTTGTATTGCTTCCGTAAGAAATTACAGAAGATACACGTCACTTAGGTTTTTGGGGGTTTTAAGCTATTTCTAAGTTTCTAAAAATTATAAAAAATTACAGAAGCTTCTGAAAATTCTTCTCTCATGCAGTAAAATCAAAATAATTATTTTAGGCTTATATAAAAATTTTGAATAAATTCCGACACCGTTTTAACAAGTTTTAAAAATCAAAACGACCAATTAATTAGATATTATTTAGTGTAGCGATTAACTGATATTTGCTGGTGTTTGCAGGTGCCAATCCTTGCGCTCTAACTACATCCCCGTCTCGCTACGACGATCTTGATAGAGTAAGTCCCAATGGATTCTAGATTTAGAAAAGTAGATAGTGTCCTCGTACGAACCCCTTAAAAACAACTTTTGTGTGCTATGTTTGTTGGACTTGTCTTTATCCTCTAACTTGCTAGCATCTGCCTTACTTTACTTTAAGAAAGTCAACCAGTGAACCTAGCTTAACTATCATCGTAACCAGGGAACTAATGACATCATGTGGCACGTCTTGTGGAATGTAATGAGGAATATCTCGTAAGAAAGTATGAAATCGATACACATGACACTGGGGTATGGGGTAACTCATTGTAGAGAAAGTGTGGGAGCTATGACCGGAGTCACTCTCTCTCGTCTCGCCTCGTCTTGTTTCCAAAGTATGTTGTGGTTGATGCCCAGGATTTGCTCCCCGTGGCAATGGAGATGACCCATGGTTGCATATCATACTTTCCTACATGAGTCACGTAGTTACTTTTGCACAGTCACCGTACTTTACTTGTCACGCCATGAGCTACAGTAGTAGTCTGTTACACTTGCACTCCCATGTACAGATGTTCTCTCTTTTCATTGTTGTTTACTTTTACCACTTAGTTGCTCAGTTACTTTACTTTCACACTTGTACAGACACTGCACCGTACCTTACTTTACTTTCACTTTGCCATACTTGTAGACTGCTTCTTTTCTTTATCTAGAAGTGATGTGACTTACCTTCGGTTCCATTTATGGCACCGACAGACGACGACTTGATCGAGGAGATTGCTCCAGAGTACGAGGAGCATGTATACGACCCAGAAGCTGCGGAGTTTTAGCTGTTTTGTGCTTGAGTGTGTGTTGTGAGATGTATTTCCTTTTCCGCATTTCCTTTCCGTATTTCCTTTATGTATCCTGGTGAGAGAGTGCTGGTTGTTGTTGTACTTTAATTTGTGGACTGTAATAATGTTGAATGCAGGTTTGAGTGTTGTTGGTACATCTCTGCGTTGTGGCTATGCTGAATTCACTGGTAAACTGCGGAACCTGCAAGTAAATTAAATAAGTAACGGGCCCCCGAAAGCGGGTCGTTACAAGTTTGGCGGCCCACGCAGGTCCGTGCAAAATACCTCGTGAACAGTGTAGCAAAACCAAGGTGTATCGTATATGATACTCAACTAAGCTGACATTTCTATGGATGCAGGTTTGACACTCGAAAGACGGACGTGAACATCTCGGAGAGCCCCAATGGAGTTGACCTATCTTACCTTAATAAAAAGTCATTAACAAAATTTTGATAGGATTAACTAGTTGTATAAAAAAAGGGAAAATCTTTCTGTGTCGATGGCACTCATATGAATGATAATTTTCCTTCAATGGACCATGATACCGGTCAATGTGCAAGGCTAAAGTCTATTGGATCAACCTAGCTAGACTGGGCATAAGTGATCCTGGCTTAGTCACTTCCCTGACCGTGTCTGCTGGACCGCAAGGACGTGAATCCTGATTATGTGACGTCATCGATCTTCTCCACTATCGACCTTCCTTTATCTTGATGACCTTTCATTTGACCTTCTTAGAATCTTTCTACACCAATTCTTACTAAACATTATGTACAGGTCATTTGTGTTCAACGCTCGAGAAATGGACGGAAACACCTCAAAGACCCCCACTGGAGCCAATCAGTCGGGAGCCAACAACCCGACCGACAACGGGCCAACTCCCACAGTGCATCAGATCTCGGATATGGCATTGCGAGAAATGGTCGAGGCTATCAAAGGCGAATATCACCCTACGGGAGGCATCCAACAATTTCGCTCCCTCCACCCGAAGACCTGGAACGGAGAAGATGGCCCGATGAAGGCCGATGAATGGCTAGAAAATACTGAAGAGAACTTGAGAGCCGCCCAGATCGGGAGGTGTGCCTGGGTGGATACTGCCAGGTCCCAACTAACAGATGGGGCCAGAGTCTGGTGGGGCTCTGCAGAAAAGCGTCTCCAACGACCGATCGAATGGGATACATTCACGGAGCTTTTCCGCACCCAATATTTCTCTCCTGAGGCCCAGATGGAACTTGAGGCGCAATTTGTTGGGTTGAAGCAAGGTTCCATGATGGTGGAACAATACGACGCCCGGTTCACCTTGCTGAGCCGCTTTGCTCCCGAGTTGGTTGCCACTCCAATAGCCCAGGCTCGACGCTTCAAGTAGGGTCTCAACATAGAGATCCGCCGGAATTTAGTCGGACATACATTGTCTACCCACACCAAAGTTCTAGCTGCTGCTTGTGAACACGAGTTTATGGAGAGGGAAGAAAGGCGTGAGTTGGCTGCCCCTCCCCGAAGGCCGCCACCTCCTACATCTGCCGATGGATCCAGTCATCGACCTTCATCTCATCTGCATCGCCCAGTCCAGCAGACTCAGTTCAAGAGGCCAGCACCGCAACAACATCGAGAGTGCTTCTTTTGTGGTAAAATCGGACATATCAAAGCAGAATGTCGTTCGTACCTGAAACTCTGCTTGATTTGTGGATCCAAGGATCATGGGGCAAGAGATTGCCCAGAAGGTAAATACAGATATGCCGTCAATGCCCCTGCAAGGAACGCCCCACAACGACCACCACTTCCCCCTCAACAGAAAGTGTACCAACAAGCGTAACCAGAGGCTCCACCACCGAGACGACAGGCCTACACCATGGTCGCAGAAGATGTCGAAGCCATTGACCAGTCGATTGGAGGTATGAATTAACGCTTTGATATTATAATCGTCCATTTGCAATGATATTATATCATGGTAATCTCAGCTACTTGAGAAATGAAGACAGCTATTATGATAATACTAATGTTGACACTAGCTATAGAAGCTATGGTGATGTCAATAGTATGTATTCATGTATTCATCTCTTGTTTTCTTGATGCTGTGATATCACATTATATTTCATGCTATTAACAACTTATTTTCCTATGTCGTGGTCGTTCGTCAAGCCTTCCGGTCGATCTTTTGAATTGCTTAGGTAATTATCGATCCTCTAAATTCCGAGGACGGAATTATTTTAAGGAGGGTAGGATGTAACGACCTGAAAAATTCATCACTTCAATTTACCTGTTTTTACGTATTTTAAAAATTAATTTTACTTTATAAATGTTCGTAAAGAGTTTTATAACAAAACTAATTTCAAAAATTCTCATAAAAATATTTTAGAGCACTAGACTTATTAAATTGTATTTCAGCAATTTCAGATTTCCGCAAATGCCCAAAACATTCCTGTTAAAATTCATCTCCCAAAATTTCCTTTTTGATTCGACGAATTTATTTTCTATTCAAACGTCTTCAAAACGTTTTCAAACTTCTACAGTAGCATCCTATGATCAATTAGGGCTTCCCACATTAATTTCGCAATTTTCTGAAGACAAATCGATAGAGAACCCACAAACCTGCTTTCTAAACGTTTTGGCCTAAAAGTCGTATTTCCGTAGCTCAAATCCCAGAACGGATCTTGTATTCACGATTCTCGCGTCGATACGATCCCGTGGGTACGTTTTCGTAATTTTTCGTAGTTGTTTGTGAAAATGTGTCTGTATTTCACCGCCCTGCTAATTACATTCACTAATGATCTTTTTACCCTTAACTAGTTACTTTTACCCCTAACCCCCAACAACTCTAATTATCCACCGAATTTCTGGTTGGATCTGAAATGATATCAGATCCAAAACACATCTACCTTTTGAATATGTGTGTTCCCCCCTAATTACAAGTATACCAACCCTAATCACTATATAAGCCAACCCCTCCCCTCTAATTCCCAACACAGTAACCCCCTCTCTCTCAGTTTCGAAACAAAACCCAGGCCTTCAATCTTCCCCGCGCTCTCACTCTCTTCTCCAGCTCTCACCACCGTCGCCTCCGTCCAACGCCGCCGTCCGGTGGCCTCGACCCACGCCCGCCGCTCCACAGCGTCGACTGCCGCCCTCCGCCGCTTCGTCCGCCGTCGTCGCTGCTCCGGTGAACGCCGCCCTCCCACAAGCGCCCCATCTCCCCGAGCGCCTCCTGCTCCGTCGAAGTCTGCCGCCGCCGCCGCCGCTGCAACCGCCCGCCGTCGCCGCTCGTCCGCCACAGCGTCGCCGCCGCGCTGCTCGCCGCCCGCCGACGAAACCCCCCCGCCACTGCATACGAACGGTGGGTGCGTAAAGGGGGCGATGGCATTTCCGTAAATACGGAAATATTTCGTATTTTCTAATTTGTTAATTAATTAATAATAGGGTTTAATGGTTATAAATCCATAACTAAATATACAGGGCTCAGAAAATTGTGGGGATAGTCCCAGAAAATTAGAAACATTATTTCGGATCCAATGGTGCTGGTCTCACTGCGACCAGACGCCTATTTTTTCCAGAATAAATTTTTAAAACCTAAAAGATAAATACGTATAATTCGTTCTAAAAATCATAACTCGATGTTTTCACCTACAAAAATATGTGATAATAGACTTCGAGACGGTCATTTTGACTACTCATTCATGTAATTCCGACTTGTATTGCTTCCGTAAGAAATTACGGAAGATACACGTCACTTAGGTTTTTGGGATTTTAAGCTATTTCTAAGTTTCTAAAAATTATAAAAAATTACAGAAGCTTCTGAAAATTCTTCTCTCTTGCAGTAAAATCAAAATAATTATTTTAGGCTTATATAAAAATTTTGAGTTTTAAAAATCAAAACGACCAATTAATTAGATATTATTTAGTGTAGCGATTAACTGATATTTGCTGGTGTTTGCAGGTGCCAATCCTTGCGCTCTAACTACATCCCCGTCTCGCTACGACGATCTTGATAGAGTAAGTTCCAATGGATTCTAGATTTAGAAAAGTAGATAGTGTCCTCGTACGAACCCCTTAAAAACAACTTTTGTGTGCTATGTTTGTTGGACTTGTCTTTATCCTCTAACTTGCTAGCATCTGCCTTACTTTACTTTAAGAAAGTCAACCAGTGAACCTAGCTTAACTATCATCGTAACCAGGGAACTAATGACATCATGTGGCACGTCTTGTGGAATGTAATGAGGAATATCTCGTAAGAAAGCATGAAATCGATACACATGACACTGGGGTATGGGGTAACTCATTGTAGAGAAAGTGTGGGAGCTATGACCGGAGTCACTCTCTCTCGTCTCGCCTCGTCTCGTTTCCAAAGTATGTTGTGGTTGATGCCCAGGATTTGCTCCCCGTGGCAATGGAGATGACCCATGGTTGCATATCATACTTTCCCACATGAGTCACGTAGTTACTTTTGCACAGTCACCGTACTTTACTTGTCACGCCATGAGCTACAGTAGTAGTCTGTTACACTTGCACTCCCATATACAGATGTTCTCTCTTTTCAGTGTTGTTTACTTTTACCACTCAGTTGCTCAGTTACTTTACTTTCACACTTGTACAGACACTGCACCGTACCTTACTTTACTTTCACTTTGCCATACTTGTACACTGCTTATTTTCTTTATCTAGAAGTGATGTGACTTACCTTCGGTTCCATTTATGGCACCGGCAGACGACGACTTGATCGAGGAGATTGCTCCAGAGTACGAGGAGCATGTATACGACCCAGAAGCTGCGGAGTTTTAGCTGTTTTGTGCTTGAGTGTGTGTTGTGAGATGTATTTCCTTTTCCGCATTTCCTTTCCGTATTTCCTTTATGTATCCTGGTGAGAGAGTGCTGGTTGTTGTTGTACTGTAATTTGTGGACTGTAATAATTTTGAATGCAGGTTTGAGTGTTGTTGGTACATCTCTGCGTTGTGGCTATGCTGAATTCACTGGTAAACTGCGGAACCTGCGAGTAAATCAAATAAGTAACGGGCCCCCGAAAGCGGGTCGTTACAGGAGCATTCCCTGTCGGGGCTGCACGGGGAGCTGGGGTTGGAGCACATGGCTTAAAATGTGGGAAATCCCTAGCCATGTGTCCTGACACCCCATAAACCAGACAAAAGGCCTAAAAGACTTCGACACTCAGACTTGAATTGTCCAGGCTTCCCACAAAAGTGGCAGACCGGTAGGGCCTGCTGCTGTTGCCCTGGCTTCTTAAACTGAGTCTGCTGAATAGGGCAGTGCATCTGTGGCCGTCTTCTTGGCACCTCGTAGGTGCTCGCAGTCTAAGCTCTTCCTCCGCTTCCTTCTTGACTATCTCATGGTTACGTGCAACGGTCAGAACTGCAGCATGTGTGGTCGGACTAGCAGTGACCAACTTCCTCCGAATCTCAATGTTGAGCCCCTGTTGGAAATGCTGGGCTCGAGTCAATGCATCTGCAACCATCTCTGGGGCAAACTTGCTGAGCCTGGAAAACTCAGCGTCATACCGGTCTACAGTCATTGAGCCCTGCTTCAGGTTGATAAACGTCTTCCTCATCATGATCTTTACCTGAGGCGGAAAGTACTGGGTGTTGAAGGTACTGGTGAAGACATCCCATGTAATTGGTAATCCCAAAGCGGTCCTCTACCGCCTGCCACCAGTCTCGAGCACCATCAGTCAGTTGCCTCTTAGCGGTAGCCACCCATGCTTTTTCTCGAATTTGAGATGCTCTCTGATCATCTGTGATGCTCCTAAGCCATTCCTCCACTTGGAGATGGTTCTCCGTCCCAAAAAGGTCTTTGGGTTCATCGCTCGAAAGTGGTAAGCACTCGGGTCAGCTTTCGGCTCTCTAAGAAAAGCATGTCCAAGCTGCTGAAGAAGGGTATACATACCCCGCATGAAATCTTCTGCAGTCAATGGTGCAGTCGGGAGTGCTGTCGCGTCTGGACCGTTGTTGGCTCCATTACCAGCATCATTCTGGTTGGGACCCACATTCAGGTGATTGGTCTCGGATCCAAAAGCACTGTCCTTGCTTCCTGAAGTGTTCCTTTCTATTGCTTACCTGCGTTTCATAAGGTTTGATCAGTTCCATTGAGTATTTTAAACGACACATTCTGAACTTCATGTACTGTTCATGTGGTATTTAGCGTAGAACTGCATGGGCCACCAAACTTGTAACGACCCACTCCCGGGGCCCGTTACTGTTTGGTACATGCGCAAGTCCTGCTAGGCACGAATGAAATCAATACAGGCTCCGTTGCAGAAATATGCCAAATACTCATACATGAAAATGCAATACAACCTTATTACAACCTAGCAGCGTACAAAAAAAAGGAAAATACAACCTGAAAACAAATACACACCAAGCCACACTCTGGAAATGAAAAGCATAAGATAACATAACACTCTCACACTCACTCTCAGTAACCAGCGTCCTCCAAGTCAAACTCAATTACGAGCTCGGCGTCTGCTAATTTAGTTGTCACCTCATCCGCCTGTAAGGTATTTGGCGGGTCCACCACAAAAAGAAGGGGGCACCAGGATCAAACGTAACTCAAAGTATCTCTAGCATGGAATTCAAAACAATATACAAGTATGGTAAACTAGCAGAGACTAGAGGTAAAAGTGTATACAACAATGGTATGGAAATAGAGCAGAAACGTAGTTATGCAGATTTACAACTTTCACAATTTATTAGTGTTAAGGCCAAAATTGACCAAGACAGTTATCAGGTTGACGGAGACTCGTAGCGCTGAGCTGGAGCCTTGTCAGCAGTTGAGGTGGGACCCTTGGTTGGAAGAACCAGGGTCGGATGTTGGTAGTTGGAGGTGATACGACCTACGAGCAGCCGTTGGGTCTATCATTCGAGGTTGAAGGGCCCAACATCGACCTTTGATGTTGGATGGCGATCGTCGATCTGCACCACAAGGAGTCGTTAGGGGGTCAGATCTGGGTTCCGACCCCAATCCATGCCGATGCTTAAGTTAGTAGGGAACTTAAGGAAGAGAGAAAGCTTGGTTTAGCTGAGATCGACCCACGTAGATTTGTCTCTAGACTGACGACACAAGCTCGAATATAAGAATGATAAGAGTGAAAAGATATAGTTCTATGTTTTAGATCTCGCACCTTGAAGATGGAACCCTTCTCTCTATTTATAGACGTTCGGGGTCCCCTTGGATATGTTGGGGATATAACGGTCACCCATAATAATCCACGATCTTCCTCCATTAATAAGAGTAAACGTTACCCACGTCTCCGAGATTTTCAAGCCCGCCTTTAATCTCACATTCGTGTGAAGTGGACCCAACGGTCGACTGGCCATTCGGGCTTTGACCGAGTCGATATCGGGTTTCTTTGGTGGGCCTGTTGGGCCTTGGATATTGGTCGACCGAGTCCCTCGAATGCCGGGCCAATGACTTAACAATCAGCTATTAAATGAAAACATTATTAAAGATGACAAGGTTACGAGAGTATAATTGTGCCTGAACCTAGATCGTGACTTATAAAACGTAGTACAGTGAGCAACCAAGAGTCCATCTCATACCATGGGGGCACCTACCCAGGTTAAACCAAAACTGTGCAACAAATATGATACTGTTTAATAATCTGTGATTTATGTCTGTGAATTTGTCACCGACAAGCAGGACAACAACAACAAAGCCTGAACTGGTCGCTTCCGCACATTCGCTATTATAAGTTACCCCAAAACCCCAAGTGTCTGTGATGATACAAATTTGTAATTTACGAGTCATTTACTAGATTGTCACATTTTCCAGTCAACCATGACACGTAGTCTGATCGATTCTTTTACGATACTGTGCAATTTAACTTATCGAGCTGTTCAATTGAAAAACTTTGAAAACGAAATGAAACTAGTTTTATCATGCATTTATTATTGTTTTTAAACCCATAGCATGGGTACGATGAGTTACCGATAAGCCGTGTTGTGAAAGGCGCGGTTCGATCAGCGGTAGGGATACCTGTGTCCACATGTGTTATGAGACAAGTTAGCTACACAAAATTATACTAAAAACCCCTAACTAGCTTATTATGTAATATTAATAATAAAATATCTATTTATATAATATACACTAACTCATGACTAACAATTATATTGAAAATAATTAAAAAGAAAACTTATAAAATTATTTATAATAACTTATAATAAAACTTAAATTTATATAATAACTTATATAACTTATATATTCTCTTGCCTCTCACCCCTCTCTCTCTCGCGATTTGCCTCTTCTCTTCTCTTTTTTGTTTCCTCTTTTTTTGTTGCAGAGGGAGCACGGCGGCAGGGGGCTAGGGCGCACGGTGGAGGCGGCTAGGGGGCTCCGGGCGGAGCCGGATCTGGGCACGCGCGGGCGACAATGGGTGTCAACGGGCGGCTAGGGGGCTCCAGGCATGCTGGGGGGCAGCGGCCTGGGCGTGCTGGGGGCGCGGCAGGGGGCAGAGCAGTCGGGATGACGGATTGGTGGCGGCGCATGCAAGCAGTGGCGACAGCTGCCTGGGAGATGGGCACGTGCGCAAGGCACGAGGAGGGGGGAGGAGGGAAGAATGGGGAGGGGATTTGGTTGTTGTAGATTTAATTCCCACTTTCAATTTCTGTTTCTCCCTCTCTCAATCTGATTTTTGTGATTGATTTTTGGGTTGATTGATTGATGATGAGGGGAATGATGAATCAGAGAGGGGATTGATGGTTTGTGATGCCAAAGGAAGAGGAGAGGCTTCGTTTGCAGGCAGATGGTGAGGGTCTCTTAATAGGGTAAGATGTAATAAGTTGAGATACGAATAATTCTGATCTCATCTGCCAAAGAAGGTGTTAAAGGGTGTGTGGTTTGGTTAATTGAATGTGGGTTAGGGTAATTAGTTATTAAATGATAATTATTCACGCTATGGAGAAAAATCCGAAAATAGGGGCGCCCTCGCGTCGACGCGTAGGAGAAAAGAACATACGAACGAAAAGCACACAGACGACCGAAGCAAAAAAATACAGGCACACACGCAAACCAATCGCCTAAAATACAGATCGTTACAGATTACATGCTTCAAAGAGCACAAATAGACACCTATTATAAAGAGAAAACATATGGAAATTTACATTATTAAAATATTTTAAAATCGACATAGAATTTTAATTGTTAACTTTTTCCTCTTATTTCTAGAAAAATATGAAATTCATATTATGATTATTATTATTTAACGTTTTGGGCCTTGTTTTATAGATATACTTAATAATCAAGCAAGTGTATGAAATTCCTTCAAATAAGAATAAAATAAACTTACTTGCTCCCAGAAATAACTAAAGGATCAAAGATGGCTATAATATAGACATCTAAAATGAAAGGCATCAGAATACAAATCATGTGATGAAATCAAAAAACTGACTTATCCTTGAGGGCTTGGGTCGAAGACTTACTACTCTTTGTCGTAGTCTAGACCAGAAGAGACATGTCTTGTCCTCTATTTTTCTTTTCAATGCACTCTCTTTAAGTTAAGGGGCGACTCCTTTTCTTGATCAAGGGTTCAGCAGGCTTTGGATCTGTTGATTGGAAAATCCACAGAACAATGAATTTATAAGATGAGATCATGGTTACCGTGATCTTTAGATAATGACAATGATGATGGAAATTTTATGAATTTTTCGCCTTCGTTGCGAGGATGACGAACTACGAACTACGAATTACTACGAGCTGTCTCCAGGATGACGATCTGCGAGCTGTCTCCAGGATGACGATCTACGAGCTGTCTTCAGGATGACGATCTGTCTTGTGGATGACGATCTGACGATCTGTCTCCTGGAACACGATCTGACGATTTGTCTCCTGGATGACGATCTAACGATCTTCATCCAGGAGACAGGTCTTCAAATCGTCATCCAGGGGACAGATCGTCAGATCGTCATCCCCAAGACAGATCGTCATCATGGAGACAGATCGTAGATCGTCATGCTAGAGATAGCTCGTAGATCGTCATCATGGAGACAGATCGTAGATCGTCATCCTGGAGATAGCTCGTAGCTCGTAGTTTGTCATCCTCGCAACAGAGGCGAAAACTTCATAAAATTTCCATCATCATTGTCATTATCTAAAGATCACTGTAACCTTGATCTCATCTTATAAATTCATTGTTCGGTAGATTTTCCCATCAACAATTGGCGCCGTCTTTGGGAACGAGGTTACACACATGGCGTCATCCACACCGCTTCGTCAATCCGCGAAGGGCAAGAGGATCGTGATCACCAAGGGTGCCTTAAGCCCTTATGCAATAATCAAGAAAAGTCTCGTAGCAGATTTTATTTTTCGCGATTGGACCTACATTATAATCGTAGCCCGTTTTTTTCTTTTTTATTTGATCTAATAATGCTCCGACAAGTGCCACAACACTTGATCGATTCTCTGAATATTGAATGAAATGTGTAGGCTCGTCAATTCGGGAAATACCCCAGTCATTAATGAACGACGAGCTCAAGCACGTCGTTGCTCCGACCTTAGTGAAAACCCTTGTCATGATCCCAATCATCCTCGAGCTGCAAAAAAGAAGAGAAATCTCCCAGGAATGCCAGATCTTGACGCGGAGGTGATTGCCATGTCGCCAAGGACCTTTGTAGATGGCTATCCTCCACCTGTGGATTGGCTTCTTCGGGACGATGCCCCTTTTTGTCCATTGACGCTGGAAATGAACAAACTAAAAGCAAAACTCAAAGGTAAAGAGAAGAAACAAAATTCAAAAGAGGAATTCTCCTGGTGCTTGTATATCAAATCAATAATATCTCTTACAACCCCTAGAATCTTCTTTTATACTCTCATTTATAGGTTGTTACGAGTTTGCAAAATCATCCTTCAGGTTGTTGGGAATCCACGGCTCACATGCCAGGCTTTTAATGGCTCAGATTGATTGACCAGAGGGATTGACGGCCCAGATTATTTTCATGAGTGGACGGCTACAGATATATCCAATGGTCAAGCTCAAACCTCACGGCTGCCACCATCTCCGTACTCTATATCTGTTGTCTGGCTTCTCACAATCCCTCCCCCTTTTTTCAACCTTGTCTCAAGGTCGAAGGATGGAAATTTTTTAACCAAACCCCAGTAATCCTCCCAGGTTGCTTCTTCCTCGCTCCGCTGTCGCCACTTGATCAGGACTTGGGGAATTAGTGACCTTCTGTTTTATATAGTACGGCGGTCGAAGATTCTCTCAGGCTCATCCATAATTTCTTCAACATAACTGGGCTGAGTAACTTGGAGCACTGCCATATTACCCAGCTTGTTTTTCAATTGAGACACATGAAAGACAGGGTGAATCTTGGTCGACAGCGGCATCTTCAATTTATAAGCAACTGAACCAATCTTTTGCTCCACCTTATACGGCCCATAGTACTTAGGGGACAGCTTACAAGGTTTCCTCATGGCAGCACTCAATTGCCTATATGGTTGCAATCTCAAATATGCCCAATCACCCACCTCAAAGTGTCTTTCAGTCCTATGGTTATCTGCGTATTTTTTCATTCTCTCCCTGGCCTTCTTCAAATTATCCTTGAGGAACTGAAGGACCACCTCTCTAGAGAAGAGTACTTCGTCTACAACTTGAACCTGTGATGTTTGGGGTGTGTATCTCATCAAGGCAGGAGGTTTCCATCCATAAACTGCTTCGAATGGAGTCAATTGAGTGGGAATCTTCCAAGTGGTATTATACCAATACTCTGCCAGCGTCAACCACCTATGCCATTCCTTTGGTTTGTGGCTACAGAAGCATCTTAAGTAGCATTCCAAGTGTCTGTTAGTGATCTCAGTTTGGCCATCTGATTGAGGATGGTAAGAAGAACTGAAAGCCAACATGGTTCCTTGAAGGTTGAAGAGATCTCTCCAGAATTGGCTTGTGAACAAGGGATCTCTATCACTCACCATTGTCCTTGGTAGCCCATGGAGCTTGTAGACCCTGTCAAAAAATACTTGGGCCACTTGCTTTGCTGTAAATGGAAATTTGAGAGGGAAAAAATGGGCGTATTTTGAGAGCCGGTCTACCACCACCAAGATTGCACTGATGTCTCCACACGAAGGCAGCCCAATAATGAAATCCAATGAAATGTCCTCCTAAATCTGATCTGGAATTGGTAGGGGCTGGAGGAGGCCTGGGTATGCTACATTTTCAGCCTTGTTCCTCTGACACACATCACACTCTCTTACAAAAGCCCTCACCCTTGATCTCATTCCTTCCCAGTAAAAGGATTCCTTCAGTCTGTATAAAGTCCTGGTTGCATCAGAATGACCTCCCATAGGGGAGCTATGAGATTCCTTGAGAAGAATGCTGATAACCTCCTCATTTGTTGGGCTGATAAGTATCTTTCCCTTGTAAAAGTAGATGCCATTCAGCCTTGAGTAATGTTTCATTGAATCGCCTTCACCTTGCATTTTCTGTTCCAATTCTGTGTAGTATGGATCATGAGAAATCATATCTTGAATCCCCTGTAGCCAGTCAGGTTGCACAATTGAAATGGGGTAAAGAGAGTAGTAATCCTCTTGGAGAGGCTCCACATTCTCCACTTCTCTCGACAAGGCATCAGCTGCCAAATTCCCTCTTCCAGGTTTATACTCCACTTTGTAGTCAAATTGTTGAAGTTTAACTAACCACTTACTCTGGATGCCATGTTGCAATCTCTGCCCAAGCAAATAACTCAAGCTTTGGTGGTCAGTTTTGATAACAAACTTCCTTCCCATCAAGTAATGACTACACTTGGAAGTAGCAATGATAATGGCAAGCAGTTCCTTCTCATATGTAGAAAGCAAGAGGTTTCTTCCCTTCAACTTGGAACTGAGGTATGCTATTGGCCTTCCCTCTTGCATTAGTACTGCCCCAATTCCCAATCCTGAAGCATCACACTCCAAAACAAAGTTCTTCTCAAAATCGGGCAATGCCAATACAGGAGCTGAGACAAGAGCATCTTTCAACCTCTGAAAGGAAAGCTGGGCATCTTCACTCCACTTAAATTCTCCCTTCTTAAGTAGTTCTGTCAAGTGTGCTGCTATACTTCCGAACCCCTTCACAAATTTGCGATAATACCCCGCTAAGCCAAGAAAGCCACGTAGAGCTTTCACATTTTTGGGCACACTCCACTGGACCACAGCCTCTATTTTCTTGGGGTCTACCGCCACACCCTTGCCTGATATTACGTGTCCCAGATAATCCACCGATTCTTTCCCAAATTGGCACTTTGATATCTTCACATATAATTGGTTTTCCTTGAGAATCTGAAAGGCCCTTGTAAGGTGCTCAATATGGGAATTACAATCAGGACTGTAAATGAGAATGTCATCAAAAAAACTAAGACAAACTTACGGAGCACTGGCTTGAAAATCTGATTCATCAAGGACTGAAAGGTTGAGGGTGCATTGGTAAGCCCAAAAGGCATTACCAAAAATTCATAGTGGCCTTCGTGGGTTCTAAAGGCTGTTTTATGTATATCCTCTGCTCTGACCTGATTTGATGATAGCCTGACTGCAGGTCCAGCTTGGAAAAGAGTACAGCTGTAATGACCCGCTCTCGGGGCCCGTTACTGTTTGGAACATGCGCAAGTCTTGCTAGGCACCAATGAAGTCAATACAGGCTCTGTTGCAGAAATACGCCAAAATACTTATACATGGAAGTGGTATAAACCTTATTACAAACCAGCAGCGTACATGAAAGGAAATACAACTCGAAGTACCAATACACACCAAACAAACTACTCTGATACATTATATAATAAAAACACTCTCACACTCACACTTAGTAACCAGCGTCCTCCTGGTCAAACTTTACAGCAAACTCATCGTCTGCAGTCCCTGTTGCAACCTCTTCAACCTGTGCTGTATCTGGCGAGACCACCACAAAAAGAAGGGTCGCCAGAATCAGACGTAACTCAAAGTATCTCTAGCATGATATTTAAAACAATAACCAAGCATGGCAAAACTAGCATGTCAATCTAAAGAGACAAGAAGTAAAGTGCGTACAATAGGACAGAAAAGTAACATAACAGATTTACAACTATTTCAATTCTGTCAGCAATAAACAATATTTAAAAATGACCAGTTACGAGGTTTTTAGTTGTGCCTGATCCTACGTGACTTATAAAGGGAAGTACGATATGCAACCAAGAGTCCACCTGATATCCCGGGTTACAACAATACGGTACGGTACAATCAAAACGGTACTATTCAACAAAACGATACGGTTCAATCAAAACGGTACTATTCACTGCAGATCAGACTGGTCGCTCCCGCACTTCCACAATTATAAGTTACCCCAAAAACCCAGTGTGTGTGTGTAGGTTACTGTACTTATCATTTACGAGTCAATTACCATTCTCACTTTTCTAATTACATCTTTCGGTTAAGCATGTCACAGAGTCCAATTCAATTTATGGTACGGTGCAATTACGATACTATGCAACTTATCGAGTTTAGCTAACTGTTCAAGCGAAACACTTTGCTAATAAAAAGAAACTAATTTTGGCATGCATCAATATTGTTTTTAAACCCCATAGCTAGGATACGATGAGTTACCGTTTCACCCTGTAGTGAAAGGCGCGTTTTGAAAGGCGGTCGGTGTACCTGGTCCACATATGTTACATGACAAGTCATTAGCTACACCAAACTAGTAAAGCTTCATATGAAAAATATAACTAAGTTAACTTATTAATTAACTTACATCACTTAACTTATGTATATATTAATCTGGAAAAAAATTAGATAATAACTAAATAGGAAAACTGTATATATATTAACTTAACATAATTTAAACTAATCTAATTTATTAAACTAAACTAATATATAACTAATATCTTATCTTATTAATGTTAGGTGATGTTGTTGGATATGGAAGACGTTTGTACACCCTTGTGGGGGATGTACGAGGGAATACGGACCTCGAACGTCGCGCACACGAAGTCGTGTGCAAAGGGAATCTGTTCCCTTGCGGAGAGGATCTCTGTATGAGTGGGAAAGTCGCATTATATATGCATAAATGCATGCGACATATGGCTAATAAAGGGGGAATATCTTAAGCTTATGTTGTACCATGCATATGGTACAACTTAAGCTTATAATGTGCCATGCATCATGTTACACCTTAATTAAGTTGTTCCAAAGGAACAACTTACCCTAAAATAACTACCTTGGGGGCTATAAATAAGACCCAAGGGTAGCCATTTTCCTTACACCATTTGCATGAAATTCATGCATGCATCTTCTTCATAGCGAAGCTCTGCAGAAATATTTCCTCTCCCTCCATCCAAGTTCTTAATCTAAAATAGAGATTTAGATTGTGGATTAGTAGCCTTACTCCGTTCGTGAGAAGACTCGATCCGTCGTGGCGAATCCGAAGGCAAAGTTCCGAGACTACCGCTCCGCATACGCTAGCGTAAGTCTCCACTTTAATTATCGATCCTAACTCTGTTTTGGCAGGATCCTACATTGGTATCAGAGCCATATGGGTTCGCCCCGGTCAATCCACCGCCCCGTCGAAACTACGAACGAGTCGTTGTCTTTTTCACGAATGGGTCTCCTACTATTACGGATATAGTAGGAACGCTTCGTGACGGAGAGAACGCAGCGGTTGTTCTTTTCACGTTAGGGTCTCCTATCATTACGGATATGGTAGGAACTCTCCGTGACGGGAAGAACCGACCGTTCACGTAGTACGTTATTCATTTTTGGCACACGGCCATTAGGAAATAACTAATTTCTCGACGAACGGGTGCTTCATCGACGAACGGGTGCTTCATCGAGGAAGATGATGGAAGTTATTTCCATCGGGTAAGAGGAAAATTTGGTGCATGTGCACCATGGCCAAATGGGCTATGAAGGCCATGCACCCCCTCTCCCCATGCGGAGGGGGTTGGCTACGGCCAATAACCACCGGCGACCACCCCATCAAGGGGGAGGAATGAGTGCGGCAACCCCATTTAAAGGGGGTGGCCGGCCATGGCCGGCCAACGCCGAATGGCCTTGGCCATGACCGGCCATGGCCAAGCCATGGCCGGCCATGGCCAGGCCGGCCATGGCCAGGCCGGCAGTGGCCGGCCAAGGCCAGGCCGGCAGTGGCCGGCCAAGGCCAGGCCGGCAGTGGCCGGCCTTGGCCAAGCCCTGCCGGCCAGGCCGGCCCTGGCAGTGGCCAGGGCCGGCGCCCTGGCCTCAGGCCAGGGCCTGGCCGAGGCCAGGGCAGGAGCCCTGGCCCCGGCCATTGGCCTGCCGGCCTTGGCAGAGGCCAGGGCCGGCGCCCTGGCCTCAGGCCAGGGCCTGGCCGAGGCCAGGGCAGGAGCCCTGGCCCCGGCCAGCGGCCAGGCCGCCCTGGCAGAGGCCAGGGCAGTGCCCTGGCCTCAGGCCAGGGCCTGGCCGAGGCCAGGGCAGGAGCCCTGGCCCCGGCCAGTGGCCTGGCCGGCCGGCCCTGGCAGAGGCCAGGGTCTGGCCGGCCATGGCCGAGGGGGCCAGGGCCCCTGGCCGGCCAGGGCAGAGGCCCTGGCCGGCCCTTGGCCAAGCCCCGGCCAGGGCAGAGGCCCTGGTCGGGAGAATTTGCATTTCGAAAATTGGTCGACCAATTTTGTGTTTTTGGTCGACCAATCTGGCAGAAGGTCTGAGTCGGCTGCAAATTTGTCAACTGACCCATACGGGGTGACAAAGGGCATTGGTCAAACTCGAATGTGTCGATTAGCCCATACGGGGCTAACTACAGTGCCGACTAGTTCATACGGGACTAACGTTTTAATGAAGTTTTTTGGGCTCTACTCCTTGAAGATTAGCCATAGTGCTCTACTTCATGCGAGATTAGCCATGTCATTGTGCTCTACTCTACGGAGATTAGCCAATGTACTTGTGACGTTGTGTTCTACTCTACGGAGATTAGCCAACGTGCTTTCAAATTTTTGGAAAAAGATGTTTTTCAAATAGGTTATGTCCCGTCCTTAAATCGGGATAGCGCAATTTAGAATTCCAAGTCCTACCACGATCCGGCCATGGTTATCTAACCCATGGGTGTGTAGAACAGGTCTCGTGGCTTGGCATTTGTTGCGTTAAAATTCTTTGCGCTAATTCTCACCTATTCTATTTTGAAAGATATGTTTTTCAAAGTAATTTTCCGCTGCTAATACCATACGGGTATTATTTCTGATTTCTTTTTACTTAAGATAAGTAAGAGGGATATTTTGAAAGTTACTTCTAGATGGTAGTTGGGAACGTAGTGAACTTCTCGATTCTAGAGTAACATTTCAACGCATCCAAGGAACTTATCAAGTGTTTAAAGAATCGAAACTTTTGCATTGAATTTTGATCGTGTTTTTCCATTTTCTTTGCAGTTTTTTGAATCGAATATGTCTACCGCTTCTAAGAATATTGTCGCAGAGCTTAACAAAGGTGAAAAGCTCAACGGTGACAATTATAAACTTTGGTCAATTAAAATCCAATATGTTTTGGAGGAGCAAGATGTGCTCGAAACACTCCAAAACATAATGGTAGAACCTGAGTTGGGCAATACGGCCCAACACAAGAGGGACCGGGAAGCTTATGACACTTGGACTCGAAAGAACAAAATAGCACGTATTACGTTACTGTCCGCAATGGACAATGACATAATGCGTCTATTTCGGGAATTCGACCTAGCCAAAGACATATGGTCTGAGCTAGAGATAAAGTTTGGTGGAACTTCGGTTACCAAACTCCGCTCCTTGAATATTCAATTTGATTCGTACAAGATGCGGCGAGATCATTCTATGAAAAAGCATCTCCGCCACATGGCGAATCTTATATCTGAATTAAAGGATGCGGGAGTCACGCTGTCTGACGAACAGCAGATCCAAGCAGTCATTCGTTCACTCCCAGATAGCTGGGATAACATGAAAATGCATCTCACTCATAATGAGTGCATTAAAACTTTAAGCGATGTATCGAAACACCTCGAACTCGAGGAAGAGCGGATTCAAGCCGCAAAACCAAGTGCAGAAGTGCACGTGGCCGCTAGTTCCTCACATGGAGGAAATAAGCGGAAGAATAAACGCTTAAGGTTTGTGAACGAACGTAAGCAAGAACCGGAGACCTCAAAGAAGACAAAGAACAAAAAGTGGCAAAAGAATGTGCACTCAAAGAAGAAAAACTTGAAGAAGATCAAGTGCTTTAAGTGCAACAAGTACGGTCACTTCGCCCGTACATGTACGGATGGAAGTGATAAGGTAACTTGTAGGACTAGTTACATATGTGTTTCTAGTTCCATGTTTCTTGCTGAATCTAACTATTTTTGGTTGATTGATTCAGGGGCCACAGACCACGTTGCGAAGGACAGAAGGTTCTTCGTAGAGTATCGAAGGATAACTCAAGGAACAAAGTGGATATACGTCGGCAACAACACTCGTGTTGAAGTCAAAGGCGTCGGAACATGTAAGCTAGTTCTCGACAACGGCCGGACATTATTATTGCACGACGTCCTCTTTGCTCCAGATATTAGAAGAAATATCGTATCCGTGGTCATGTTAATGTCTTTAGATTATGAGTGGAGGTTCTATAAACAATCTGTTGACCTTGTTTGTAATAATTCTTTGATTGGTTCTGGTAATGTTTGTAATGGATTAATTGTATTAAACACAATGTATAATGATTCTTCTTCCATTAATGAAAGTTTTCATTTGACAAATGCATCTAACTCTAATTCTGAGATCATTTGTTGGCATGCAAGACTTGGTCATATTGGACCAACTAGAATGGATAGACTTGCCAAAAGTGGCTTGCTATCTAATGTTTCAAAATTTGAAATGTCGACTTACGAACATTGTCTTGTAGGGAAAACTTGTCGCAAGCCGTTTGGAACTGGCACAAGGGCCGAAGTTCCATTACAGCTTATCCATTCGGACATTTGCGGTCCAATGAATGTTAAGACAAGACGCGGGAAGTCCTATTTCATCACATTCATTGATGACTTCACCCGTTTCGGACATATCTATTTGATATCCCACAAAAGTGAAGCTTTGGCTTGCTTTAAAAACTATATGAGTTTAGTGGAGAATCAATTAGATCGTAAGATTAAGGTTTTGCGAACCGATAGGGGCGGTGAATATCAATCAATAAGTTTTAAGGAACTTTGTGATGAAAAAGGCATAGTTCATCAAATAACTATGCCTTATACTCCGCAACAAAACGGTGTTGCGGAAAGAAGAAATAGGACATTGATGGAAATGGTCCGATCAATGATGTCTCAGGCAAATTTGCCTATCACCTTTTGGGGTGACGCATTATTGACGGCAGCATTCATCTTAAACCGTGTACCCTCGAAGTCGGTAAGTTCTACTCCTTATGAGTTGTGGAACAATAGAACTCCAGACTTAAACATTCTAAAACCTTGGGGTTGTGCCTCTTACGCACATTTATCCTCTCACAAATATGGCAAACTTGGGCCACGTGGGAGGAAGTGTATCTTCATCCGATACGCTGAAAACTCCAAAGGATATGTTTTCGTCGGTCAAGAGGACAATGGGGGTCTAATAGAATTCGAATCGAGGGATGTTGTCTTCTTGGAAAACGAGTTTCCAAGACAGGGTGAGATAAGTCAAGACTTATCCTTGTTTGAGACTTGGGATCAAGAAGGATCGGAACGTTCGAGTGGGAGAATTCTTGGTGAAGAAGAAAATACGTTTCAAACTTCACCAATGGATGATACGAACGATACCAATCCTATTCCGAGTGGGAGTGATATTATTCCAAGTGGGAGTGATGTCATTCCAAGTGGGAGTGATCAAACTCAAACAAGACGTAGTAATCGAACGAGACTAACACCTCTGAGATTTGAGGATGAATTTTCTCAAACATTCATGACATTACTACAAGATGATGACGAACCTGCAAATTTCAAACAGGCCGTCACATGCCCTGCTAAACATAAATGGATAGCGGCAATGGAAGAAGAACTTCAATCCATGAAAACAAACCAAGTCTGGGACTTGGTTGATTTACCTAAGGGACGTAGAGCCATTGGGAACAAGTGGGTTCTCAAAATCAAGCATAAGGCTGATGGCTCCATCGAGAAATATAAAGCTCGCCTTGTTACGAAAGGTTTCACGCAACAGGAAGGAATAGACTACGAAGAGACTTTCTCTCCTGTCGTGTGTTTTACCTCGATTCGCTTAATTCTGGCAATGGTGGCTTGTTTGGACCTCGAATTACATCAGATGGATGTAAAGACTGCTTTTCTTAACGGAGAACTAGATGAGGAGATCTACATGGAACAACCAAACGGGTTCGTACAAGAAGAAAACAAACATAAGGTTTGTAAACTTCGTAAATCCATATATGGTCTTAAACAATCCTCAAGGCAGTGGTATATGCGCTTTCAAGAAGTCGTTTTGTCGTATGGTTTCTCCATGCTCGACGAAGACAACTGCGTATATATTAAGAGGATTAAAAACAAGTATGTAATTATGTCTCTTTATGTAGATGACATACTTATATCCGGAAATGATAAGCGTCTTATCTTGGATATCAAAGCTTGGCTTTCATCCGTCTTTGAGATGAAAGACATGGGTGAAGCTGCATATATCCTTGGGGTTAAGATCTCAAGGAATCGTTCTAAGAAACTTCTTTCTCTCTCTCAAGAGACATATATAAAGAAAGTTTTAGAACGGTTTAATATGCAGGACTGCAAGCCAATTGATACTCCAATAAGCAAAGGCGAGGGTCTATGTTTGGAGATGTGTCCCAAAGATCCAAAAGAAAAGAAAGCTATGGAAAAAGTTCCATACTCCAGTGCTGTCGGGAGTCTGATGTACGCCATGATGTGTACCAGACCGGACATTTGCTATGCTGTTGGTATGGTAAGCCGTTACCAATCCAACCCAGGACAAGCACACTGGAAAGCGGTAAAGAGGATATTAAGGTACCTCAAAGGGACTGCGGACTATGCATTATGCTATCAAGGCAATACCTTGAGACTCGAAGGCTATACCGATGCTGATTGGGCAGGTGATCTCGACGAGCGAAGATCTACCTCAGGCTTTGTTTTCTTACTCGGGAATGGTGCAATATCCTGGAGCAGCAAGAAACAAACCTGCATCGCTCTATCAACCATGGAAGCCGAGTTCGTAGCATTCAGCATGGCGGTCCAAGAAGCTGTTTGGCTTAGGAAATTCTTAGACAGGCTGACGAATGCCACTGACTCAAGCACTGTTCCTATATACAGTGATAGTCAAGCTTCGATTGCCTACGTCAAAGATCCTAAATTTCATTGTAAGACCAAACACATTGACATTCGATTCAAGTTTGCGAAGGACTATGACAAACGGAAGGAAGTAGACATAGGATACATATCCACGCATGAGATGATAGCGGATCCCCTTACTAAGGCGATCACCAGAGATGTGTTTTACAAACACTTATCATCTATGGGAATGCGTAGGTGCTGAGCTGTATCTTGTAATATCTCCCATGTCTATAGAAGATCAAAGTTTAATAAAAGAAAGAAGTTCTTTTATATATTGCATACAAGTTTCTTACAAATGATTTTATGTACATTTGTGTTTAAGTCTCAGCTATTTTATTGTGTGTATGTCGGACAGATTAAGGTTGGCTCTCTCACATGAGCAACCGCCTTATCTTATCAGATGGATAAGATAGAGATGAGACTAGTTTAAAGTCAAAATCATTAAATGATTTGGAGTCATGACTTAAACAAGATAGTCGAATAAAAGATCTGCATCATATGGATGCTTACAAAAGATCTGAGATCTGTATCACAAGGATATTTGAAAGAGATCTCGTAGGATTTTTTAAAATCCTATCTGTCTTATGCAGGATGAGAGTCCGTGAATATTTCACGAGTAGTAAGGGGACTCAAAAAGATAGGCACAGTGGTGTCTGATCTTTTCATCCGTACAACATCATTAAGACATACTCTCCCTGGGAAAGGAGTGATGTTGTAATACGTGTTCATACCACGTATGCATTTCGACCACTGAGTTAGTAGCAATAGTGTTTGCTATTATGTGAGACTCAAAGGCCATACGGGTCTTAACTCTTACCCTCAAGGACTCCAATTGGTTCCTTTAGATTTGACGAGATGATCGCTATCTTAGCGTGTTACTAATGGGCTATGGTAATTCGGCTCGGCGGGGCACGTTAGAAAAGCGAATCAAGTCAAGATCAGAAGGTTCAAGAAGAGGAAGATTGATTTCATATTCGCATTTGGACTTTAGTGATTCAAAGCTGGCCAGCCAATTGTAATCCAGATGGGATTCAATTGTTGAATATAAAGTACAAGAAAATGTGAAGAAATAATCTAGGGTAAAGCATGCGTTGAACTACTCAACTTTGCACCTTCGAGGTCGTTGTGTATCTCTAACAAGTGCACAACAACAGACTCTACACGCATGACGGTCGCACGGTCTATTTCTCGGTATGATAGATGAAAGAACTAAGGGAAAAACGTTCTCTTACAATCCCCTCAAGTGTGAGTGGGAGATGTTGGATATGGAAGACGTTTGTACACCCTTGTGGGGGATGTACGAGGGAATACGGACCTCGAACGTCGCGCACACGAAGTCGTGTGCAAAGGGAATCTGTTCCCTTGCGGAGAGGATCTCTGTATGAGTGGGAAAGTCACATTATATATGCATAAATGCATGCGACATATGGCTAATAAAGGGGGAATATCTTAAGCTTATGTTGTACCATGCATATGGTACAACTTAAGCTTATAATGCGCCATGCATCATGGTACACCTTAATTAAGTTGTTCCAAAGGAACAACTTACCCTAAAATAACTACCTTGGGGGCTATAAATAAGACCCAAGGGTAGCCATTTTCCTTACACCATTTGCATGAAATTCATGCATGCATCTTCTTCATAGCGAAGCTCTGCAGAAATATTTCCTCTCCCTCCATCCAAGTTCTTAATCTAAAATAGAGATTTAGATTGTGGATTAGTAGCCTTACTCCGTTCGTGAGAAGATCCGTCGTGGCGAATCCGAAGGCAAAGTTCCGAGACTACCGCTCCGCATACGCTAGCGTAAGTCTCCACTTTAATTATCGATCCTAACTCTGTTTTGGCAGGATCCTACAGATGTAGGCACCAATACTTATGCAACCAATTAATAACCCTTACCTTTATTTGTCTCCTCCCTTTCCCCTTCTCTGTCTTCTCTCCTTCTTATTCTTTCGTTCTGTTCTTTCGTTTCTTTTTTTTGATTTCGTTTTACTGCAGGCCGCCAAAAAAGGAACGGGCATCGGCGTACGGGGCTTGGGCGACGGCGCTAGGGGGCTGGGGCACGCGGGGAGGCCGGCCTGGGGCGGGCAAGGCGTACGGGGCAGTGGCTCCGGGGCTCGGATGGGCGGATTCGAGGGGTGACGGCTTCCGGGGCTTCGGGGGTGAGGGGCCGGCCAAGGGAGGAGGAAGAAGAGGATGGGAAGAAGATTGAGAGTTTGGGTTTTGATTGTGTTTAAATCTGAAATTCTTTTCAGATTTGTTTGAATCTATAGATATATGTTTTGATTGGGTTTTGGATCTTGATTTTTGGTGTTTTCAGATTTGAGGTTGAATCTGAAATTGATTTTGGGATTTTGGATTTGGGTTTCTTTGATTTGGGTGTGGATTTTGTTTGTGTTTGCTGATTTTGGGATGAAGGAATTTGGTTGCCTGCTGTGGATGAACGGGAGAGGGGTTGATGATTTGTAATGGGGAATGGAGATGTTGAATCTGTGAAGGGGTTGAGGGCTGATGAGCGTTGATGCTGGTTTATCCTTGAAGGTGGAAGGGTCAGGGAGACAGGGTTCATTAACGGGGAGGGGTTAGTCAAAAGTTAGGTTTCTAATTAATAATGGAAAGAAGGAAGAGACGTGTTAAACAAAACGTTTAAAATCAACCTTGGTATTAATGAAGGAAGACTAAAATCTTAGGGGAATGAATCGAACCTGTTTTGAGGAAGGTACCGGCTCGGAATGAGAAAACCGTGGATGAGTTTGTTAGAAATTAGGTTAGTAATTAATACGAGGTAATTATTAATTAAATAAAGTAATTAGTATTCGTAATTCGTAATTAGTAAAATAAATTAGCTAAAGTAATTATTGAATTAAATTAACTCTAGTAACTATTAAACTAAGGTGAAAAATTTAGACGCGCTCTCGTCGATTCTACAGATAAAAATACTCTGACAAAAATACTCGGACAATCGGAAGTAAAATTACAAGCACGCACGCAATTAAACATACCTAAAAATACCGGTCGTTACAACAGCTCCATGTAGATCATCCAAGAGTTCATCAATGACAGAAATAGGGAATTTATCCTTCACTGTTTGCTGATTAAGAACCATATAGTCAACACACATTCTCCAGGAGCCATCAGCTTTCTTTACCATTACCACTGGGGATCCATAGGAACTAGTACTATTACGAATGATCCCTGATTTAAGCATCTCAGCTACTTGGTTTTCAATTTCTCCTTTTAAAAAATGGGCATGCCCGTAGGGACGTGAGCATACTGGTTTTGAGCCTGGCTCCAGGGAAATTTGATGGTCACAGCTTCTCTCAGGAGGCAACCCCTTGGGCTCTTCAAAAATTTCAGCATATGTTTTCAACAGGTTCTGGATTTCAGGAGGTTGATCCTTGGATACTACAGAGTAACAATGTGTTTCATAGGTTGACAGGATCAATGATCTCAGCTGAAGTAAATAGCCCTCCCCCTCCTGCCTTAACATCTTCACCATTTGTTTTTCATTCACCCATTGGGATTCACTTCTGGTTCCTTGCCATACACATTCCCGGCCTTGATAATTAAACTTCATATGTAGCCTTTTAAAATTCATGATGATATCATCAAGCTGCCCCCAACCAATGAGCCCCCAAAACAATTTGGTTTCCCCCCATTGGAAAAACCAAGAGATCTATGAGTACTGTAACCCCTTGACACTTGAGATGCACTCCCTTGCAAACTCCAGAGCCCACCAGTTTTTCTCCATTAGCCACCCAAATGTCAAAGCTTCCCGAGTTCTCCACTTGCAAACCCAAGGAATGAGCCAGTCTTGGGTGAATGAAGCTATGAGTAAAGCCAGAATCAACCAAGATCTCAACACTCTGGCCCTTGATGCATCCTTCCAGCTTCAGGGTATTTGCTGCAGGAAGCCCGCACATGGCCTGTAGTGAGATAGCGACGGGATCTTCTTCATTACCTTCAACTGGACCAGCTGACACTTTTTTACTCTCCTCCACTTGAACAATGTCCCCTGCGACTCCACCAGGATCTACATCATCCCCGTTCCATACCCCTTCCATCATAAATGCCTTCTTGCACTTGTGGTCAGGACTCCACTTTTCATCACACCCGAAGCACAACCGATTCCTCCTTTTATGTATGATTTCTTCCTGCGTCAACTTCCTAGCAGTATTGGGAAGATCGGAAGCACCAACCACCTTGCCCTGGGCTGCATTCAATACAGACTTCCCTTGGAACACAGTTGTATTGGGTGTCCTCATAACCCTTTTTGTTTGGATGATTTTTTCTTCAAAAAATTTCACCAAAAATATGGCAGTGCTAAGGTCCGAGGGTCTTGCTGCCATCACCTCATACCGTATTTCCTCCTTCAAACCCCCTATGAATTTGTCACGGATGTACTCCTTCAGCAATTTCTCCAAGAAGCCCATAATTTGCTCCATCTTCTTAAGATATTCACGGACTGTACCCAATTGTTTGAGGTTGGCAAAAGTTTGAAAGGGTCTCTCCATTTCCGACACTCCAAAACGTGCCAACAGCTCTTTTTTGAAAATTTCCCAATTCAGGAAATCATCCACATTAACCTTCGCCCACTCATACCATTGAAGTGCTTCTTCTTTTAAGTAAAATCCACAGATTTTAACCCAGTTTTCTTTCTGCGTATTGTAATACCCAAATATCTGTAAGGCCTGATTGACCCATGGAACTACTTCCTCTGTTCCCTTGAATAATGGAAACTCAGGTCGCAATCCTTTCAGGTGAAACTCACGCCCATTGTTTGCTTCAGCACCACCCTCACTTCTATTATTATTAGATTCTACTCCTGTGAACGGGTTGTGAAGATTACCTCCTAGGGTGTGCCCACTTGATCCGGCTGTTGTATTGATCCTAGCTGAACTGCCTCCCTCAAGCTTGCTCATGATTCCCACAAGTTGCGCATTGATGTTGCAGTATTGAGTCGAGGATTGGCTCTTGAGATCTGCGATGTCAGCCTTCATATCTGCTTGTTCGGCCATCTCCCTTTCCCAGTGATATTGCAATTGATAGGTGTGCTCCCTCTGAATTCTAAAGCTCTCTCCAGCCTCAAGAATCTCTCCTCCCACTGGATCTCTCCATTGTGATGCTCCCCCGATCCTTCGCCATGGACCAGCGGCTGCTCTGATACCAATTGTAGAGGGCTATCATCCACCTGTGGAGTGGCTTCTTCGGGACGATGCCCCTTTTTGGCCATTGACGCTGGAAATGAACAAAATAAAAGCAAAACTCAAAGGTAAAGAGAAGAAACAAAATTCAAAAGAGGAATTCTCCTGGTGCTTGTATATCAAATCAATAATATCTCTTACAACCCCTAGAATCTTCTTTTATACTCTCATTTACAGGTTGTTACGAGTTTGCAACATCATCCTTCAGGTTGTTGGGAATCCACGGCTCACATGCCAGGCTACTAATGGCTCAGATTAATTGACCAGAGGGATTGACGGCCCAGATTATTTTCATGAGGGGACGGCTACAGATATATCCAACGGTCAAGCTCAAACCTCACGGCTGTGATAGAGCCCAAGGGGGTGAAACCGCTGGACTTCAGCTGGAGCAGGGAGAAGCGATGAAGGAAGAAGATGATCGAGCAATTGGCGGGGACGGAGCTTTGAAGTTGTTCCATTGGATGAAGGGCTGAGGCGAAATCGAACCGTTGATTGCTTTTAAGTCCGCACCGTTGATGAAGATTAGTTGGGGAGATCTGGAGCGTCCATTTCAGATTAAGTGCGGGGCCCGCATGTAGCCGTTGGAGATTCAACCTTATCTTCGACAGCTGGAGTAATAGGAAGGTGTTCGACGAAATGTCTCAGCGCTTCCGACCAAGTTGTTAAGCCGTTGCAACGGCCATCTTCTCCGACGAGGCAAAGATGACGGTTAGGTGGTTGGATCTTGGAGGGCGACGGTTGGAAGCGGAGCTTTGTAACTGCATTAGCTATAAATAGCTGGGAAATGTAATAGAGAGGATTATCGAAGATCAATAGAGATTTTTTTTCTCATTTTCCTTTTGTTTCCTTTGATCTGTACATTTTCCCTTCTATTAATACAATTCTAATAGATTTCGCCATTGTTGGCGGAACCTTGCTCTTGAGTTTTCTTGGTGAACAACAAGCATTCATCAAATTGGTATCAGAGCCAGCTACGTGGCCATGGGAGGAAAGAGATGACCAGAGCCAGAGACGGCGTCTAGGGTTGCAGAAGGAGATCAGGGTGCTAACTTTGACTTGCAACAACAAGGAGATCAAGGTGGGGACTCCAGTGATTGGAGATTACAACAAGAAGAGAGGTTAGGGGCCCAGTTTCAGCAATTGACGTCCCAACTCCAATCCCAAATCCAGGTTCAGATGCAAGCTATGATGGAATCTCAGAAGATGGCGCAGGAGCAGGTCACAGCCCAAATTCAACTATTGCTTAATCACCAAAGCAAATCGGAGGAAAGATTCAAGAATCATGAAGTCCAAATTCAGTGGCTGCGAAATCACCCAGGGAGAGGTGATGGACCTGAGAGTAATCAAGAAGCTGGGTCCAGGAATCAAAGAGAAGAACGAAATGGTGAGGCTCATTTCAATGTGGATAGGAGCTCGGAATGGAGATGTGATCATGGGGAGAACTCAATTCATCTGCTTCCGAGAATACTCAAGCCTGAATTTCCCTTCTTTAATGGTGAGGAGGATGTGCTTCCATGGCTGAGTCAGGTACAACAAATATTTGCTTATTACTCTACTCCTTATGCGAATTGGGTGAATACTTGTTCATTTTATCTGCGGGGTAAGGCCCTGCATTGGTTTGAATGGGGAAAGGTCAATGTAACTAATTTTTTACATTGGGAAAGATTCAAGGAAGAAATTGTAGTTAGGTTTGGACCTACCCAGTTGGAGAAACCCTTTGCTGTATTTTCCAATCTCAAACAGACATGATCAGTGAAGGAATACTTGGAGAGATATGAGCAGATTGTGGGGTTGTTGAGAAAAATGCCAGATGATTATGTATTGGACAAGTTCATCAATGGGTTAAAAGAAGACATCCGCTTAGATGTTATGGCTTTTAATCCTGATACTTACAGAAGAGCCATGCAACTGGCTAGGACTTTTGAGGAGAAGAATGTATTGGCTACGAGGAGCAAGTCCCATGTCTTGACTAATTCCTTCCATAGATCCCACCAACCACAACCACCTGGGGGAAATAGAGAGGGGTCAAAAGAAGGGGTTATTGGGAGTCATAAGGGAAGACTACTAACTCCAGAAGAAATTCAAACAAGGAGGCAAAATAATTTGTGCTTTGATTGTAATGAGAAGTGGGAGATGGCATAAATGTAAGAAGCAGCTTTATATATTAGGTGTGGAGGACAAGGAATCAAAAGAGCTGAGGGAAGAAATTGGGGCTAATGAGGAGGAGGATAGTCAGGAGTTGCTGAGCATGAGTGTGGAACCCTTCCCTTCCATATCTCTCCATGCATTGACAGGAATCCCAACAGCTCAAACCCTCAGGCTGAAGGGTAGCATCAAGGGGCAAAGTGTGAGCATTTTGGTGGATACAGGAGCTACTCATAATTTCATACACCCTGCTTTGGTAAAATCTCTAGGATTGGAGGTGGAGCAATCTGAGTCCTATGATGTCATAGTAGCCAGTGGGGATAAGTTGCAAGGTGGTGGGTTGTGTCCAGGAGTCCATATCAATTGCTAAGATGCTCAAATAACAGTCAAATTGTTAATCTTGCCATTAGGGGGCCAACAGGTGGTACTGGGTACACAGTGGCTTAGGCAGTTGGATGACATTACTTTTAACTTCAAAAAGTTGCAAATGAAGTTCAATTTGAAGGGGAAGGAGTGTTTGTGGCAAGGGGTGTTACCTCCTAGTTCCCAGGTGGTAGATGAGAAAGGTATACACCAAGCCCTTAGACATCAAGGTGAGGGTTATTGGTTGCAACTAAACCTCTTGGAGGTGAAAGCAGACTCGGCTAAACAAAAAGAACTACAAGGGGAGAGGGAGAATTTACCTGAGGAGGTGAATAGGGTGTTGGAGCAATTTCTTGAAGTTTTCAAGGAGCCTGAAGGCTTACCTCCCAAAAGAGCATTTGACCACAAAATTCCTACTGAGGTGGGAGCTAGACCTGTATGTATTAGACCTTATAAGCATGCCTACATCCTCAAAGCAGAAATTGAAAAGCAAGTGTCAGAAATGTTGGAAGCACTGACAATTAGACCCAGTGTGAGTCCATATGCCTCTCATGTAGTCATGGTTAGAAAGGTTGATGGGAGTTGGAGAATGTGCGTAGATTACAGGTCTCTTAACTAACAGACAATCAAAGATAAGTTCCCTATCCCTATCATAGATGAGCTGTTGGATGAATTGTATGGGGCTGAAAATTTTCTTGTGATGCCTTTTGGGTTAACCAATGCCCCTTCTACTTTCCAATCCCTCATGAATAGCATATTTAGAGCTCAGCTGAGAAAGTTTGTTCTTGTGTTCTTTGATGACATACTGATATATAGTAAAGATTGGGATACTCATTTGGAGCATCTAAGAGTAGTATTGCAGATTCTCTCAGAACAGCAGCTGGTAGTGAAACTATCTAAATGTTCCTTTGGACAAAAATCTGTGGGCTATCTAGGACATGTGATATCTAGTGAAGGGGTGGCAATGGAGCCAAAGAAAGTGGAAGCTGTGAATAAATGGCCAACACCCAAGAACACCAAAGCAGTCAGGGGGTTCCTAGGCCTTGCTGGGTACTATAGAAAATTCATAAAAGGGTTTGGGGGATTGGCAGCTCCATTGACAGATTTGCTGAAGAAGGAGAATTTCAAATGGGATGAAGCAGCTCAACATTCTTTTGAGGCATTAAAAAGGGCATTGTCTACTGCTCCAGTACTAGCAATGCCTAATTTCAATGAAGACTTTGTGCTGGAATGTGATGCTTCTGGGAGAGGGGTAGGAGCAGTTTTAATGCAAAAAAACAGCCTATTGCATACTTTAGCACCAAACTAACTGGGAGGAATTTGCTCCTATCAGCGTATGAAAAAGAATTGTTGGCTATTATCTTGGCTGTCACCAGATGGAATCAGTATCTCATGGGTAGATTGTTTACTATTCGCACTGATCACCAAAGTCTGAAGCATTTATTGACTCAAAAGGTCCAGCAGGGGTTACAAGGGAAGTGGTTAATGAAATTACAAGCTTACAATTATAGGGTGGAGTACAAGCCTGGGAGAAGTAATAGAGCTGCTGACAGCTTATCAAGGGAAGTAGACAATAGTGGAAGCCTGGAGGAGGACTTTTGTTCCATTTATCATATCTCCTCTCCACAGTGTGATTGGGTGGAGGAAATCAAAAATATGGTGAGCCATGACCCTTATTTTGCTGGAGTAGACCATAAGCTGCAACTGGGAATCTCTGTATCCTCAAAATACACCAAGAAGGAAGGGTTGTATTACTATACGGGAAGAATATTAATTAGTCATGGGTCCAAGGACTTACAGCTCAAGTTACTCAATGAATTCCATAGCACAGCATTGGAAGGACATTCAGATGCTTTGAGGACGTTGCACAGGCTAAAGAAGTCCTTTCATTGGGTGGGAATCAAGAGAGCCGTCCGCCAGTTTGTGAAGGAATGTGAAGTTTGCCAAAGGAACAAGGCAGAGAATGTGGCTTATCCTGGACTTCTTCAACCTTTACCAATCCCTGAACAGGTGTGGGAAAGCGTCTCCATGGATTTTGTGGTGGGATTACCTTTGTGCAGGGGGTACAGTGTGATCTATGTTGTCATGGATCATTTAACCAAATATTCCTATTTCTTCGCTCTCAAACATCCGTTTTCCGCAAAGGAGGTGGCTCGGGTGTTCTTTGACGGGGTCTTCAAACATCATGGATTACCTTCAACCATTATCAGTGATAGAGATGCCATTTTCACGACTCAATTTTGGACTGAATTGTTCAAATTGCAAGGGACTACCCTCGCCCATAGTTCTGCATACCATCCCCAGAGTGATGGGCAGACGGAAGTGACCAATCGCAGTTTGGAGTGTTACCTCCGCTGTTTCTGCGGGCATAAACCTCATGAGTGGGTCAATTGGCTGCCGTTGGTGGAATTTTGGTTTAATTCGTCTTGGAAAAGTTCCACTCAGATGACCCCATTTGAGGCGCTATATGGTAGAGCTGCTCCCACACTCATTTCTTACTTACCTCACACGTCCAAGGTAGCGAAAGTAGACGATGCCTTGTTCTCCAGGGAAGTGGCATTGCAGCTGCTCAAAGATAACCTCAATAGAGCTCGAGATAGGATGCTGAAGTATGCTGATGAGCATAGGTCAGAACGACAATTTTGTGAGGGGGATTGGGTCTATTTGAAGCTGCAACCTTACCGTCAAATCAGTGTGGCCATGAGGAAGAAGCACAAGCTATCACCGAAATACTACTGGCCCTATAAGGTGTTGGCTCGCATTGGGGAGGTGGCCTATAAACTGGAGTTACCGGCGACTGCACAGATTCATCCTGTGTTCCATGTTTCTCAGCTCAAAAGGAAGGTGGGGAAGCGAACGGTGGTGCAGATCAGTCAACCGAGCTATACTGAAGAATTGATAGAAGAACCGGAGTTGATCTTAGACCGTCGTGTAATTAAAGAGCGACGGGCCTTGGTTTCACAAGTTCTTATTAAATGGAGGCAAAGGCCGACTGAAGATGCTACGTGGGAATCATACTGGGATTTGGTGAAGCGATTTCCTTCGTTCGACCTTGAGGCAAGGTCTCGTCATGGGGGAGGGAATGATAGAGCCCAAGGGGGTGAAACCGCTGGACTTCAGCTGGAGCAGGGAGAAGCGATGAAGGAAGAAGATGATCGAGCAATTGGCGGGGACGGAGCTTTGAAGTTGTTCCATTGGATGAAGGGCTGAGGCGAAATCGGACCGTTGATTGCTTTTAAGTCCGCATCGTTGATGAAGATTAGTTGGGGAGATCTGGAGCGTCCATTTCAGATTAAGTGCGGGGCCCGCATGTAGCCGTTGGAGATTCAACCTTATCTTCGACAGATGGAGTAATAGGAAGGTGTTCGACGAAATGTCTCAGCGCTTCCGACCAAGTTGTTAAGCCGTTGCAATGGCCATCTTCTCCGACGAGGCAAAGACGACGGTTAGGCGGTTGGATCTTGGAGGGCGACGGTTGGAAGCGGAGCTGTGTAACTGCATTAGCTATAAATAGCTGGGAAATGTAATAGAGAGGATTATCGAAGATCAATAGAGATTTTTTTTCTCATTTTCCTTTTGTTTCCTTTGATCTGTACATTTTCCCTTCTATTAATACAATTCTAATAGGTTTCGCCATTGTTGGCGGAATCTTGTTCTTGAGTTTTCTTGGTGAACAACGGGCATTCATCAGGCTGCCACCATCTCCGTGCTCTATATCTGCTGTCTGGCTTCTCACAACCTTGCTGGCAACGAACGCGGAGGTGATTGCTCATTCCAAGACATGCGGCACCCGAGAGTACAGCTGCGACTGCGGCACCGTCTTCTCTAGGATTTTGTCAACGGAAAAAATCACTCGCTAATTATTTAAAATATAATTAAAAACAAACTACCAATATCCCTTATTAATTGGCACAAAAATTGACTAATTTAGTTCTATTTTACAATAGTATATATGAATTACAAAATATGCTAATATTAACTAAAGAGCAAATCAACATTCAAACCAATTATCCACTTGGTTCAAAATTTCTTAAGCTTTGTGAATCGCAAGGTTCAGATAGATACGTTGAATTGGATATTCAAGATTCAAATCGCAAGGTTAAGAAACTTGTGAGTGGAGATCTTCTTCAAATCATACGGTTAGACCTAATACCAAAAGCTACTACAAATCTATTTGCAGACCAAATATTTGTATAAAGGAAAAGAAAACCGTCGTCCTAATCCTAACGCTATGAATTCTATATCCTATCCCTATTCCTCATAACCGTAGCTCCATCGTATCCATGTACACGTATTGGGATTCAAATAGAGTTCCCATCCTCCGCTGCTCGCAGTCCAATATATAAACTCACCCGACCCCTCACCGGCTACAAGCAAACCAGAGGAGGAAAAACACGAAGAGAGAGAAGCACAAATCGTAGCAATATACGACGATGCAGAAAAACACAAGTCTCTTTCTCTCCTTCCTCCTCATCATCTGTCTCTTCTCTCCCTCTTCCCCTCCCGCGGCCGCAGCCCCAACCCCAACGACGGCCTCCCACAACATCTCGGCGGTATTTGCTTTCGGGGATTCGACCCTCGATTCGGGGAACAACAACTTCATCCACACCCTCGTGCGGGCGAACCACACCCCTTACGGCCACGACTTCCCCGGCCACGTCCCCACTGGCCGTTTCTCCAACGGGAAGCTCATCACCGACTTCCTCGTCTCCGCTCTCGGCCTCAAGCAATACCTCCCTCCTTTCGCCGCCAACAACCTATCGACTGCCGACCTTCAGACCGGCGTCAGCTTCGCATCGGCCGGCTCGGGCCTGGACCAGTGGACTGCGACCCTCTCGTTCACGACTAGTATCGAGAATCAAGAGCGTAACTTCGAGGCGTACTTGAGCCGGCTGACGAGCTTGGTGGGGAGAGAAAAGGCCAGCAAGGTCGTCGAAGATGCCCTGTTCGTCATCAGTGCAGGCTCCAACGACATGATCAGATATTACGCTGATGCCTTTACGAGTAAAAGCCCTAATAGCTACCATGACTTTTTGCTTGGGCGCATGCGGCGTCTTGTTCAGGTATTTCTTTTTCTTTTTCTCTTTTATTTGTTTTGATCATGATTAGGATTTTGTTCTGTGTATATGCTTTGGGCCTTGTTAACACAGTTTGCACATCATCCGAATAAATATCCGCAACCACCACCAGCAACATTAATTCCATGCAAATCACAACTATATATGAAATTTATATCTACTCATGCATGCAGGCTTATATTAAGTGGTCTTAGAAACACGTCACTTCTTCTATATGTCTTTTCGCAAATACAAAGTTTTAGCCATTATGCTTAATTAATCTATGATTATTAAACGCATCATCATGATCATCGTCTTCCCGCTGCAGCGGCTGATTTCGCTGGGCGGTCGGAGGTTCACCATAGCCGGTCTTCCGCCTATCGGGTGTGTCCCTATGCAGATGACATTTGCTGGCATCACGCAAGGGCGCACGCCACTGGATACCCTCACCCAGCGTTCATGCGTCCGTCAACAAAATCTTGATGCCATCACCTATAATTCAAAGCTGCAGCCTATGATTAAATCGCTGCTGTCCTCCTTCCCAGCAGCCAGGATCGCCTACGTTGACATTTATAAACCGCTTATGGATATGATTCGGCATCCCGAGAAATATGGTACTGCGCTCTGTGCCCCTCCCCGCTTATGGATACTTTTTCCATGCATGCCACATTAATTCGGCTTGGTCTTTTTTACTTGTTTAGGGTTCGTGGAGACGAAACTTGGTTGTTGCGGCTTCGGAGGCTTTGAGATGGGACCAGGATGCGGGCTAATCAACCCTTTCACGCGGATTTGTCAAGATCCATCCAAGTATCTCTTCTGGGACTCGGTTCATCCCACTCAAGCGACGTACCAAGCTCTTGCGGATACCATGATGAAGACTGTGTTATCCGACATTTTGAAGTAGAGCGGCCGACCTTTCGCACCGCACTAATAGATTACGATTAGTTCTATTCCCTTTTTTTTTTCCTTTTTTTTCTTTTCTTCTTCTTTTTTAAGAGCAAGGCGCATGACAAGAACGCATGTAACTTTTTAATTATAATTAAATAGTTGTTAGTTAAATATTTAGACATTCATTTTGTTGTCTTTTTTACGATTGATCCATTTTGATTTGTGTTGGTGTGTTTGTGGTATACTAATGTCGACATTAATATTTATAGTAATATTCACGTCAAGTTCTGTTTCTTTACGATGCAAACTTTCCCGGATCCATTCAGGGCCTGCGTCCATGTTGTCCGGTTGCGACGACGAACTGTGCGATCAGCCCACCCCTGGGCTCTCCTTATGGATGGGCTAAGGACCAACACGTACCGCCATCAACTTACCGAGCAAAAGCAACAATGAGTCGATGAACTTATCCGCGCTTTATGCTGATCAGTTTGCTTCTCTATCAAATACCCAACACGGCTCTAACCCCCTTATTCTTGAAAGTGTTCCTTCATTGTTCAGTGCTCAGGATCACTGTCGTCTAGCTACAAGTGTACCGGGCATGTCGGTGACTGCGTTGCTGCAGAGGGCTGCTCAGATCGGTGTGACTTCTTCGGTCCCTTCTTTTTCTATTCGAAGCTTAGTTATGAGACTCTAGAACTCTCGGGTTGATCAAGATGGGAGCAAATTTGATGGGTATAGTTTCATTCAAGCCATCCAAACCTGAGCATCGATCCAAGCAGTAGTCTAGAGAACTCGATCGATGACTTCAACATGTCGAACCCGTTTTCTATGTGTTCGGCCCTACGGCAGCATGTCACTCAGACAGATGGTCTTTGGAGGAGATATCACTAGGGATTTCCTGGGTGTCGGTGCACAAACCAGAGGACTCGACCGTGTTTAGCACCTACTTGATCTCTCCTCAGATTGGAACACGTCTGACCTAGCTCGTCCTATCAAACTTGCGAAGCCCCCGACGGGCCAAGATCAGCCTCCGGGCGAGCTTACGAAGCCCTGACGAGCCGACGATTCGTCTCCGATCAGACTACTCAGATCTGGGCTTAGCTCCTCTTTGAATCTGAGCTTGGGAGATAGAACTTATGCAAAGTGATACGGCCCTTCCAGGATGGGCCAAGACCGAACGGCACAAGCCCGTGTCACGAGCTTACGAGCCTGGGGAGAACGAGGCCCCCACGAGGACTCGGAGTCAGGTCGTCCTCGGACCGAAGCGGACGCAACCGCTGACCCGCGCCAGCAGGAGTTAACCACTCCACATGAAACATGCCCCTTAATCACCACTAAATAGCCACATTACGCCCACCTTCATGACCCATGAAGGCGCCATCAAAGTGGCCGATTATCGGGGCAAAAGAGAAGGATGTCGAGGTGACGTGGCCGGGCCAGACTCCTATAAAGCAACTCGAAGATCAACGTAGAAAAGGACCAGATATCGAAAAACTCCAAGGTATTCTTCTTGGACGATCTTACCTCCCACCTCATAATTCTCCTCCACAGCTCGGCCGAGGACTCCCGTATCGGCCTCCTTGTGAGCCATAACAATCACAACGAGCATCCTTCAGATCCGTTCTGACTTAGGCATCAAAGGGGACTTGGTCGGAACCAAGGTCCGACCCCCTGACGAGCTTTTTTGTCTGTTCAGGTCAAGAAGATCCAGCTGCACCGAGGCTACCCTTCGGCACCCAATCAGCCCAGAGCCGAACGTGGTCGCCCCCGAGCCCGTTCATCTCCACCCCCTACGGAGGCCGTCGCTTTGCCGAGGACTCCCTTCGGCACGTCGACGCTCGGACCCGCACACTCTTCGCCAAGCCGAACGAGCTGCATCCCGCTCCTGGAGGCCACACATGTCCCGCGTGATCGCGTTGACCTCCAGCCCTCCAGTCGATCAACCTGTGTTAAGAAAACACCCTGAAACATCTGGCGCCGTCTGTGGGAACGAAGAAGCACCCACGACAAACAACCACATAACCAATATGGAATCAGCTTGGAATGGAATAGGACGCATGCCCCCCATCCATGAGGAGGGCGACTACGTCCCCCCTGAAAATGGGCACAGCCACACCACCGAGGGCACCAGCGATTCACGCTCGGTGACCCAAGAACAACTACGTCTCTTCGCCCAAGAGACTAACGCCTACTTCCAAACACTGGAAGCAGCCATCCAACAACTCGCAGGCCACCCACGCCTATCGGAGGGGGGCTCAACGGCCATCCCCGACCATCAGGATCTCCGTCCCCCGCTACGCTCGGCCGTGGTGGCCGACCACGACAGTCAGGGTGCCAACCCGGAGCGACGGTTCACCATGTCGAACTTCATCCCGGTGCAATCCCTCACCCCTACCTCACCCCAGGATGAGGCAGATGAGAGGGCCGAATGGACCTGGGGTGAGTCAACCATGGCCTCATCCAGGCGACCTCGCTCAATGCGTCGACGGTCACCTAGCCATCAAACCGCCGAGGATCGGCGGGGTCGAAGCGGGAGCCCCCATCAGAGGAGGCGTAGAGATCAGGAAGACAGCCATGGAAGGAGGAGCACTCGTCAACTGACACATATCCCCATTCGGGATGGCCGTCGAGCGGACTCTCCCCGAACCCCAGTCAACCTGTCGGGGCAACCCAGCCCTCGCGTCGAAGCGCCAGCAGGCCAAAGAGACCTGGAAGGCCCCAGGGATGACCGTTGCCCATTAGCGAGGAGCATCACCGATGCACGGGTGCCATCCAGGTTCAAGGTGCTGACCTTAGAGAAATATGACAGCACGAAAGACCTGGACGATACACATGATGGACTACGAAGGAGTTATGGCGTTCCAAGGGGCCGACGATGCCCTGCTTTGTCATGGCTTCTAATCCACCATCCGAAAATCCGCTAGGAATTGGTACAACAGCCTCCCCAACTTGTCCATCAGCAACTTCCAGGACCTCACCTAAAAATTCTGCAAGAAATTTTTGGCCGGCCGACAAATAAAGCAGGACTCAGAGCTTCTGTTCAATGTGATACAGATGCCGGGCAAAACCCTAAGGAGCTACATGTGACGCTTCAATCCCGAGAGGCTAAATGTGGAGAGCTGCCCCAAGATGGTCGTGAAAACGGTCCTGAATAAAGGGCTCCGACACAGGGGGCCTAAAGAAGTCGCTACACAACGAACCCGCGAAGGACCTCGCTGATGTAATAGCCCGGGCGAAGCGTTACATGCTGACGGAAGAGGCTTTAGCAGCGGAGGAAGGATGTCACCCCACAGGAGCCAAGTGGGGCTCCAAACGGGACGAAAGGGAGCACCGCGAGCTGGAAGACCACAAGCGGGAGAAGAAGGCAAGGGAAAGTAGCGCAAGGAGGAAGCATGACCCTTCAAGCTGAACACGACTCAGGACGCCGTCCTACTGTAAGCTTAGAAAGAGGGCCACATTAGCAAGCCGCCCCCGAAGATGAAGGGTGGCCGAAGGGACGAGGAAACATACTGCATGTACCACAAGGACAACGACCATGACACCGACAAATGCTGGCACCTCAAGAAAGATATCGACCAGCTGATCAGTCGAGGTCATCGGAAGAACTTTGTCGACACCCCAAAGGCAACAACCAGGGAAGGGACGTCTAAACAGATGGACAAAGGAAAGAAGGTGGACGTTGTCCAGACTGCTCTGCACATCATCGAGTGAGAAGGGGGGACAATCAGCTGCAACACCTCCCCCAGGCGAGACTAGCTCGCCATTATCTTTCCTGATTTTTCTTTCGAATGTGTTCTTAGTTCAGAAAATGAAATGTAAGTTCGCACAGAGCAACCATGTTTCTTCCCGTTCCACCACACCAAACCTTATGGTCGGCCGTAAGGCTGGGGGCAACTCCCCCAGCAGGCCGACCGTTCTGATCGACCGTAAGGCTGGGGGAAACTCCCCCAGTAGGCCGATTACTACGATCGACTGTAAGGCTGGGGGCAACTCCCCCAGCAGGCCGGTCGTTTCGATTGATCGTAAGGCTGGGGCAACTCCCCTAGCAGGGCAATCACTACGATCATCCGTAAGGCTCGGGGCAACTCCCCCAGCTGGACGATCACTACGATCGACCGTAAGGCTGGGGCAACTCCCCGAGCAGGTCGATGCTCCGATCGACCGTAAGGATGGCGGCAACTCCCTGAGCAGGTCGACCGCTCCGATCGACCGTAAGGCTGTGGGCAACTCCCCTAGCAGGTCGATCATTACAATCGACCATAAGGCAGGGGCAACTCCCCCAGTAGGCCGACCGTTTCGATCGACCATAAGGCTAGGGACAACTCCCCCGGCAGGACGATCACTACGATCGTCCGTAAGGCTGGGGACAACTCCCTCAACAGGCCGATCACTATGATCTACCGTAAGGCTGGGGGCAACTCCCCCAGCAGGCCGATCACTACGATCATCCGAAAGGCTGGGGGCAACTCTCCCAGCAGGCTGGTTGACTCGGAAAACGCGCAAGTGCACGCCTTCCACTCCCAAGCGTAGGAGTGTCAATACAATATATAAATAACCGGTGAGTACCGGGTCGGATCACAGGGACAAGTCGTTCTACGTTCACAAATTTGATCGATAAAGAAAAATAAAAGTGTGAAAGCAACCACCTCAATTAACGGTGGATGAGTGTGGGAAAGAGTGTGGTGAAACTAAAAATTTAACCTAAGTGTGTAGGGTTAGAGAGCCAAAGGGGATTTAGGATAGCTAGGCGAGGAGAATGGGTTGTGGGTTCATTTAGATTGGCGTTAATTAAGCTCTAATTACCGCATATAACTCAATTGGTCATCCGGCTATGGAAGCCCAATCAGAAAGTTTAGCTTTCAAGAACACGAAATTTTGCAATAGGGATGGACGTATGATCGGAGTACTAATCAAATTAAGATCATGGTATTTTCTCAAATTGTGCCATCTCGGGACTTAACCAATTAAAGTTGTGCCCTAATTACACATCCAACATTAGCAATGAAATTGGGCAAGAGGGAATTAGGGCAAGAATTAACAACCAACCCAACGAATCACAACCCAAGCAATTCAATACTACTCTATCATCATGAAACAAATGATGGAATTTTCATTCACAAGTTCATCCAAATTCATTACAACAAAGAGATATCAAAATACAAAAGGAGGAAGAAAGGTATCACCCAAGCTCTCCTCAAATGAGCCCTAGCATCCTCCAATTTGCTCCTCCACCAAGCTTCTCCAAGCTCCACCAATGGCCTCCAAGCCCTAGCCCAAGCCTCTTGGGGAAGAAGAGGGGCAAAACCCCAAAAATCTGTAAAAAATCGCCAAATAAAACCCTCCAAACCGAGAACAGGCCGAGAGTCACTCTATTTTTCGCATACAGGCCATTTAACGCATTGCGGGTCGGGTTCCAGAGCACTAGACCCGCGCTCGCATCAAAATGCGTAAGCCTGCGCACAAAAAGGCAAACGGGCTGGATAAATCCGGCCCGCATCACCCAGCGCCCACAAATGCAGCGGGCGCTGCATCGAAATTAATTGGGGGGCACGCGCCTTGAGCGTGCCCCCGCCCTCTGGCAGCAGAACGCGCGCGCATTAAGCTGTTTTTTAATTTTAATTTTTTTTTAAAATTACCGCACAGCGGCGGAGCGGGCCGGCCACTGGGCCGGCCCGCGAAAGAAAAAAAAACTTTTTTTAAATGTTTGCACGCGCCTGGCAGCCAAAGAAAACGAAGCGGGCCGGCCCGCTCGTAAAAAAACTTTTTTTTTTATTTTTTAAAAACATTTCCAGCGGCGGCCCACAGGCTGGATCTGCGCCACGTGGCGCCGTAGGATTGCGCCACGTGGCTGATGGGCCCGAAAAGGTGCTTCTCTCAAGCGCAAGAGTCCGTACAAGTAATATAATCTGGGAGTCCAGATGTCGAATCCTCAGGAGAAAATTTGTTGCAACCACAGCTCAAATCAAATAGAAATCCTACGAAAAGAAACTAACCACTTCAATAATGATGGTGATGGTGATGTGAATTTGAATACGTGAGCAATACGAACAAAGAAAATTCGTGTGCGAAAATATCTATGAAAAGTATGCACATGGTATGGGTTCGTTAGGATCAATGATTCGTATTAATTTGGTCGACAAGTATAACGCAATGAATTCTCCTTTTGGGAGCAATTCACCGGAAAATACCCAATATAACTCAATGAATTCTCCTTTTAGGAGCAATTCATCGGAAGATACCCTTTTGGGGGTTCAAGCACAATATTCAATAAGATCGTCGCTAAAGTTATAATACGATATGAAACTCTCTTTTGGAGAGATCAAAACTACGATATGAAACTCCCTTTTGGGGCGATCAAAACTCACCCTTTTGGGGGCGATCATCAACTCAATCACTTCTTTTGGAAGATGAAAAAGACGATTTAATAACAAAGATTACAACTTTAACGACGTTTAAAGGTTTAGCACAAGGATTATTCAACCAAACGAACACAAATAATATCCCCTAACTACGACATACCATGCACAATAAGAATTAGCTACTCATGGTGCAAGAATAAACAAGTTTCATAACAAAATACATCAATCTAATAGCAAAATAATATAGAAAATCACCAAATACGGGGTTTAAGTTAAGAAATTTATCACCAAATATCCTTGAAAAGACACAAAAACTCTCTGGAAATAAGAAAATAGCCTCTGGAATTTTACAGAATTTTGTGGTGGCGAAATATGGCTCATAGAGCCTCCAATACGCTCAAAATTCGCCAAAATCTGCTAGAATACGCACAAAAACCCTAGAATACACTTATATAATAAGATTGCGGGTTTAAGTCGTGCTAACGGGTCTAAACCCGTGCCCATTTTGCGCTATAACCCGATCCGCAGCCCGCATCGATTCTCCGCCGTTAGATCTGGGCGGGATCGCTTCTCGTGGCGACACATGGCATGTTGCGGATCCATACCCACGTCGTTTCCGAATTCAGCTCGGAGTGCATCCCATCCGTTGATCTTCGATCGGACGATCCATTGTGCGCCACGTCGCCCAAGCCATCGCGCCCGCTCCGCTTACATTTTATTTCGATTTTTCCGCTGCCGCTGCATTTGATGGACCGTCGGATGAGGGTTGATTCGAGCGGGGTAAACACGGGCCGTAGGATCTCGGAGCTGCCGTCGGATCGAATCGAATTCGCGAGGCGGGATGAATTACAGCCGTTAGATCTTGATCCTGCGCTCGAGAGCTGACCGCTTCGCTGCTTCGAATCTCACCGTTGGATTCGCATCCAACGCTCTTCAGCCCTCCGCGTCTCTCTCTCTCTCGGCTGCCTTCGGATGAATAAAGGACGGCGTGGATCGAGCCACGTCACCCCGCTGCTGTGCGAATCTCCGCTGCGAGTTAGGCCGTTGGATCATCATCCAACGGTCGAAAGTACGCCGCGTTGCAATGGCTGAGAGCCGCTCGATCTGAGCGGGAATTGTTACGATCTTGCCACGTGGTCGCCAAAAATCGTGCGCCGACCGTATATACGTATTTAAACGTATTTTCTTCCGTATTTCTTCAATTAAATAGTATTCTGCATTCAAAAATTCATAGAAATTAGCACAGATCTCAGAAAAATACAAATAAATAGTCGTTGGAATCGTGAGATTGAGACGAAGCAGGAAAAATTATAAAAAGTGCAGAAATACTCCATTAATTACTGTTTTATGCTCAAACAAGGTGAATTCTCTAATAAATGATGATATATAAAATACGCACGTATTAGAGAACAATATATCATCACATGAGCACAAAATAGGGCTAAATAGGGGGTTAAATATGTAACATTGAACCCGAATCAGTGGCGCCCCCAATAAAATCATTTTTCTTGCCTTTTCTATCCTATTTCTCCTCCAAATAATTCCAAAAAAATACCTAGAAATCTCAGAAAAATCCCAAAAAATTCTGGAAAATCTCTAAGACTCCCAGGAGTACCTGAAAAATAGGAGAAAGAGAAATTAGTCCAATTGATGAGAAAATTAATATAATGACTATTAAAAATTAATATTGATCTCCAATAATCCATATAAATTATTCACATGCTCAAATAAATCCCAAAAAATGGTGATATGATCAAAATAATGGCAGGAGCATATGAAAAATAATAAGAAGCCAATAAAGACGATAAAATCCATATTTTGTGCCAAGAGTGAGAATAAGCCCCGAAAATGACATAAAGTGAAAATATACCCAAAAAGAGCAACATTAAGTATAAATCTTAGCACAAAATGGGGGTAGTTAGGGGGTAAAAATGCAATTTTCATTCCGAATCACACCCCCAACTAGCTTTTTGCTAGTCCCTAGCAAAATACGCGATAAATTCGGATTAAATTGAAAAACATGCACCAAACCAACAATATCTTCATGGCACACCCAAAATGGTATTTCCAATTGATTTCAAAGCCAATATACCAAATGTATGAAAGTAACAACAAATGAAACTCTCATCAATCCTATTCAAAGAAAAGTAAGGAAATAAGAACAGTATCACACGTATCGGGAAAATATCACGATGTCAAAATTTTCAATTTTCATGAAAGTGGCCAAAACAAAAGAAATTCATTTAAGTTGTGGGAGATGAGATTGCATCACTCATGTTGCTTATTCATTTATTTTTTTCTTTTTCTTTTCTTTTTCTCTTTTTTTTATGTTTTTGGATTTTGTATGTTTATGTTTTGCATTCACGCGATAACACCATAAATGCAAACACGGCACATTTGCATACACGCGATGACGCTATATATGCAAATGGATGGAATGATCTCCTAAATCTCATCTTTGGCGTCCTCCCCAATGTTTCGTGGGGCACCGGCTACTCAATTCGATTAGAAAGAAACATTCACTTATACTAACTTTCTTTTTCATACTCCAACATGAATTAGCAACTCATCCACCCACTCCTAAGAGGAAAACAAAGCATGCACAATTGGCCAAATCCAATCCAATTAAAACCTACACCATTCATCCCAACTCATGCAATTACTTTCACCAAAATTTTCCCAAATTATCTCAAAGAGAGTATCACAACGTATAAAATAGCTTCATACATGGTATATTAACATTTGAATCCAAATTGGAAAAGAAATGAAAACGTGCCAATCAAACATCGAGAAGTTGATACCAAAATGATAATCGGAAAAAATTGCATGGAATTAAAGCATGTAGGGACTACATAAAGCAAGCGGCGTAGGAACGAGGATGCCAAAAAAAATTAGGCTAAAATCCTAACAATCCTAAAGAATTATGATATGCAATGAAATTCATGGAATGATAGAAGCATGGAGGGATCTCAAAAAAAATTAGGCTAAAATCCTAACAATCCTAAAGAATCTAACACTCTCCCCCCAACTTAAATTAAGCATTGTCCTCAATGTTGGAAGAGTATTAGATCTCGGCAAAAGATCCTTGAAAAGAAAAAAAAATACGAAAGCAAACATGCAAAAGCAAACTAACTAATTTTTTATTTATTTACACTACTTAAAGGAAAGAATACACCTTAGCAAATGGCGGATCCCGGATGTATAACGGCGGTGGCAACTGCTCGATCATATCCTTTCGCTCCTCCGCGAGCTGCTTTGGAGCTAAGCCGCCACCGACCTCCTTGGATTCCAGCAATGCAACTCCAAGCATCTCCTTTGGATAATATGGATCATGTGGGAGACGAGCTGCATCAATCCAAGCCATGTCCTCATGCCCTGCAAAAGCATTCCAAAACGGGTCGTCAAAACAGATAAAAGAATTTAAATGCAATGGACGACAATCTGAAACAAATGTATATGGAAGTGAAAATTTGGTTTCAGAAATGCAAGGCATGAGATGGTGGAAACTTCCCTGAAATGTGGTGCTAGGTGAGGCATGATACGCTGCCTCAGGAGGAGGTAGAAGTGGCTGCAGAGAGAAAACTGGAGTAGGAGGGAGCTCGGGCTCAATATATACCATGTCGCAATCCCCGTCATTATCCTCGTCCTCGACATCAATATCAACATCAACGATCTCTGCGGTACTCCCCACAACTGATAACTGCTCCTGACAAATCTCCTCGATGACTGGCAAGTGCGCATCCTGAGGCGAGGGAAGTGACCTATGTGACAGGACTGGAGGTAGACTCGTCTCAGGTAAATCCAAGCACGCGTCACCCTCGTCATCCCAGAAATAGTTCATCTCAGTCGTCCTCCCTAAGTACTCAACCGCCTCGACCTGTGAAGCTAACTCTGAAGTGGACTGTGGCTCAGGCTCCATGGTGTCCTCAATCTGCTCTAGGCCATCATGCACATCCGCTTCATCCTCAACCTCAAAGTGAAAATGCATCACACTACTTGATTTCTGTGTTAAAAATTTATGAATACACCACACTACTTGATTCACCACACCTATATTTTTAACATCAAATGTTCGGATTTGGAGATCCGAACGGCTCTAATACAATACATGTGTGTAAATCCGAACACAATACATATTTTATTATACTGTTCGGCTTTGCAATTCCGAACGGAAGAATAAAAGTATTAGAGCCGTTCGGATCTCCAAATCTGAACATCTGATGTTAAAAATATAGGTGTGGTGAATCAAGTAATGTGTTGTATTCATAAATTTCTGTGGTGCGAATAACAACACTCCGCGCATTAAGCTGTTTTTTAATATATATTTTTTAAATTACCGCACAGCGGTGGAGCGGGCCGGCCATTGGACCGGCCCGCGAAAGAAAAAAAACTTTTTTTTTAAATGTTTGAGCGCGCCTAGCAGCCAAAGAAAACGAAGCGGGCCGGCCCGCTCGTAAAAAAAACTTTTTTTTATTTTTTAAAAACATTTCCAGCGGCGGCCCACAGGCTGGATCTGTGCCACGTGGCGCCGTAGGATTGCGCCACGTGGCGCCCCCAATAAAATCCTTTTTCTTGCCTTTTCTATCCTATTTCTCCTCCAAATAATTCCAAAAAAATACCTAGAAATCTCAGAAAAATCCCAAAAAATTCTGGAAAATCTCTAAGACTCCCAGGAGTACCTGAAAAATATGAGAAGAAGAAATTAGTCCAATTGATGAGCAAATTAATATAATGACTATTAAAAATTAATATTGACCTCCAATAATCCATATAAATTATTCACATGCTCAAATAAATCCCAAAAAAATGGTGATATGATCAAAATAATGGCAGGAGCATATGAAAAATAATAAGAAGCCAATAAAGACGATAAAATCCATATTTTGTGCCAAGAGAGAATAAGCCCCGAAAATGACATAAAGTGAAAATATACCCAAAAAGAGCAACATTAAGTTAAATCTTAGCACAAAATGGGGGTAGTTAGGGGGTAAAATATGCAATTTTCACTCCGAATCACAGGCCGATCACTACGATCGACCGCAAGGCTGGGGACAACTCCCCCAGCAGGCCGATTACTACGATCGACCGCAAGGCTGGGGGCAATTCTCTAAGGAGGCCAATCACTTCGATCGTCTGTAAGGGATGGTGGCCCCATAAACTTACGGCTGATGAGTGTTTAGGAGAGTCGTTCAGTAGCAAAGGGGTGGCCCCTTCGACTTACGACCGACGCTCGTTCGAGAGAGTCGTTTAGTAGCGAATGGGTGGCCCCTTCGACTTACGGCTGACGCTCATTTAGGAGAGTCGTTCAGTAGCAAAAGGGTGGCCCCTTCGACTTGCGGCTGACGCTCGTTCGAGAGAGTCGTTCAGTAGCGAAGGGGTGGCCCCTTCGACTTACGGCTGACACTCGTTTGAGAGAGTCATTCAGTAGAGAATGGGTGGCTCATTCGACTTACGGCTAACGTTCGTTCGAGAGAGTCTTTAGTAGCAAAGGGGTGGCCCCTTCGACTTACGGCTGACGCTCGTTCGAGAGAGTCGTTCAGGAGCGAAGGGGTGGCCCCTTCCACTTACTGCTGACGCTCGTTCGAGTGAGTCGTTCAGTAGCGAAGGGGTGGCCCCTTCGACTTGCGGCGGACGCTCGTTCGAGAGATTCGTTCAGTAACGAAAGGGTGGCCCCTTCGACTTGCGGCCGACGCTCGTTCGAGAGATTCGTTCAGTAGCAAAGGGATGGCCCCTTTGACTTACAGCGGTCGTTCGTTCGAGAGAGTCGTTCAGTAGCGAAGGGGTGACCCCTTCGACTTACGGCTGACGCTCGTTCGAGAGAGTCGTTCAGTCGGAAGGGGTGGCCCCTTCGACTTACGGCTGACGCTCGTTCGAGAGAGTCGCTCAGTCGCGAAGTGGTGGCCCCTTCAGCTTACGGCTGACGCTCGTTCGAGGGAGTCGTTCAGTAGCGAAGGGGTGGCCCATTCGACTTGCGACTGACGCTTGTTTACGAGAGTCGTTCAGTAGCGAAGGGGTGGCCCCTTCGACTTGCAACTGACGCTCGTTCGAGAGAGTCGTTCAGTAGCAAAGGGGTGGTCCCTTCGACTTACGACTGATGCTCGTTTGAGAGAATCGTTCAGTAGCGAAGGGGTGGCCCCTTCGACTTACGGCTGACGCTCGTTCGAGAGAGTCGTTCAGCAGCAAATGGGTGGCCCCTTCGACTTACGACTGACTCTTGTTCGAGAGAGTCGTTCAGTAGCGAAGGGATGGCCCCTTCGGCTTACGGCTGACACTTGTTTAAGAGAGTCTTTCAGTAGCGAAGGGGTGGCCCCTTTGACTTACGACTGACGCTCGTTCGAGAGAGTCATTCAGTAGCGAAACGTTCAGTAGCAAAGGGGTGGACCATTCAACTTACGGCTGACACTCATTCAAGAGAGTCATTCAATAGCGAAGTGGTGGCCCCTTCGACTTACGGCTGACGCTTGTTTAGGAGAGTCAATTAGTAGCGAAGGGGTGGCCCATTCGACTTACAGCTGACGCTCATTCGAGAGAGTCGTTCAGTAGCGAAGGGGTGGCCCCTTCGACTTACGGCAGACGCTCGTTTGAGAGAATCGTTCAGTAGCGAAGGGGTGGCCCCCTCGGCTTGCGGCTGATGCACGTTCGAGAGAGTTGTTCAGTAGCGAAGGAGTGTCCCCTTCAACTTACGGCTGATGCTCGTTCGAGAGATTCGTTCAGTAGCAAAGGGGTGCCCCTTCGACTTGAGGCTGACGCTCGTTTACGAGAGTCGTTCAGTAGCGAAGGGGTGGTCTCTTCGAATTGTGGTTGACGCTCGTTTGAGAGAGTCGTTCAGTAGCGAAGGTGTGGCCTGTTCGACTTACGGATAACGCTCGTTCGAGGGAGTTGCTTGCATCTACGTAAGTTCGGCTTTCCCAATACCTCTTTGAGGATCGGGTCCTTTTTCGAGGGGAATTTTGATTGGGTAATCTCTACAAAATTTACGAAGGCTTAAAGAAGCTAAGTTTTATTCGATAAAGGAAAACATGCTTTATTGACGGAAGAAAGAAAAACGGGAATGGCGTACAGGTGTTTCACGATCGACGTCGGAGCTGTTGTCGTTATGTAGCGAAGGGGTTGCCCCTTCGACTTATGGTTGACGCTCGTTCGAGAGAGTCGTTCAGTAGCGAAGGCGGTGGCCCCTTCGACGTACGGCTGACGGCCGTTCGAGAGAGTCGTTCAGTCGGAAAGGGTGGCCCCTTTGACTTACGGCTGACGCTCGTTCGAGAGAGTCGTCCAGTCGGAAGGGGTGGCCCCTTCGACTTACGGCTGACGCTCGTTCGAGAGAGTCGCTCAGTCGCGAAGTGGTGGCCCCTTCAGCTTACGGCTGACGCTCGTTAGAGGGAGTCGTTCAGTAGCGAAGGGGTGGCCCCTTCGACTTGCGACTGACGCTCGTTTACGAGAGTCGTTCAGTAGCGAAGGGGTGGCCCCTTCGACTTGCAACCGACGCTCGTTCGAGAGAGTCATTCAGTAGCAAGGGGGTGGTCCCTTCGACTTACGACTGATGCTCGTTTGAGAGAATCGTTCAGTAGCGAAGGGGTGGTCCCTTCGACTTACGGCTGATGCTCGTTCGAGAGAGTCGTTCAGCAGCGAATGGGTGGCCCCTTCGACTTACGGCTGACACTCGTTCGAGAGAGTCGTTCAGTAGCGAAGGGATGGCCCCTTCGGCTTACGGCTGACACTTGTTTAAGAGAGTCGTTCAGTAGTGAAGGGGTGGCCCCTTTGACTTACGACTGACGCTCGTTCGAGAGAGTCATTCAGTAGCGAAACGTTCAGTAGCAAAGGGGTGGCCCATTCAACTTACGGCTGACGCTCATTCGAGAGAGTCATTCAATAGCGAAGTGGTGGCCCCTTCGACTTACGGCTGACGCTTGTTTAGGAGAGTCAATTAGTAGCGAAGGGGTGGCCCCTTCGACTTACAACTGACGCTCATTCGAGAGAGTCGTTCAGTAGCGAAGGGGTGGCCCCTTCGACTTACGGCAGACGCTCGTTTGAGAGAATCATTCAGTAGCGAAGGGGTGGCCCCTTCGACTTGCGGCTGATGCACGTTCGAGAGAGTTGTTCAATAGCGAAGGAGTGTCCCCTTCAACTTACGGCTGATGCTCGTTCGAGAGAGTCATTCAGTAGCAAAGGGGTGGCCCCTTCGACTTGAGGCTGACGCTCGTTTACGAGAGTCGTTCAGTAGCGAAGGGGTGGTCTCTTCGAATTGTGGTTGATGCTCGTTTGAGAGAGTCGTTCAGTAGCGAAGGTGTGGCCTGTTCGACTTACGGATAACGCTCGTTCGAGGGAGTTGCTTGCATCTACGTAAGTTCGGCTTTCCCAATACCTCTTTGAGGATCGGGTCCTTTTTCGAGGGGAATTTTGATTGGGTAATCTCTACAAAATTTACGAAGGCTTAAAGAAGCTAAGTTTTATTCGATAAAGGAAAACATGCTTTATTGACGGAAGAAAGAAAAACGGGAATGGCGTACAGGTGTTTCCCGATCGACGTCGGAGCTGTTGTCGTTATGTAGCGAAGGGGTTGCCCCTTCGACTTATGGTTGACGCTCGTTCGAGAGAGTCGTTCAGTAGCGAAGGGGGTGGCCCCTTCGACGTACGGCTGACGGCCGTTCGAGAGAGTTGCTTGCATCTACGTAAGTTCGGTTTTCCCAATAGCTCTTTGAGGATCGGGTCCTTTTTCGAGGGGAATTTTGATTGGGTAATCTCTACAAACTTTACGAAGGCTTTAAGAATCAATGTTTTATTTGATAAAGGAAAACAAGCTTTATTGTGTTTTTAGATCGACGTCCGAGCTGTTGCCGTTCATCTTTATTCGTCGGGAGTTTTGGGTGGTTCATCAGTCGACCACCTTGGTGACAGGTGTTCCAGTCATCTTGTCCTTCTGTTTTGCGGATCCTTTCTTGCTGGGTGGATCATTGGCTGGGCCTTTGGGTTGTCCCCGTTTGACTAGGACGTTGATCTCCTTTTTGAGAGTGCAACAGTCGTTTGTGTCGTGCCCGTAGTCGTGGTATTTTCAGAATTTGAGGTCGTCCCTCTTCTCGTATTTGGCCTTCTTCGCAACCTCTTGGATCAGCTCTTCTCGCAGGGCGTATGCGAGGACTTCGGTCTTAGGAACGACCGGCTTAGCGTAGGTAAGACGCTCCGTGTTTCGAAGGCTCCTCTCCCTAGGCCTCTTGTCTCGGGACTCCTAGCGGAGGGTTCCCGAGTTTGGTCGCTCTCGCCTCATGTCTGCGCGGCAGGAGGGGTGCTTTTCGCATTAGCCCCAGCTGGCTCTTTCGCCTCCTCGGAGTAAGTGAACCGGTCTGTTATGTTGAGTATCTATGCGACGGTGTTAGGAGGGAATTGGTGAAGGCCCTCCTTAGGTGCTTGTTCCTGACCGCCTGGGTGATTGTAGCTATAACGGTCACGGCTGGTGTCTCTTCTACATCGAGCCTCTCGTCGTTGAATCTCTGGACGAAGGCTCGGATTGACTCGTTCTCGTTCTGTTTGAGCGGAAAGAGGTGGGACGACTTCTTCTTGGGTCGTCGTTCGACGGCAAATTGCTTGCAGAATATTTTTGCCAGTTCGTCGAATGAGCCGATGCAGCCACGGGGTAGCCCTTCGTACTAGCTTTCTGCCCTCTTGATCATGATGGCATGTAAAGCTCTACAAAGGTATGGCTCGTCGGCCCCGTGGAGTAGCATGACATTTAAATACTTATGAATGTGCGACCATGGGTCGCCTCTGCCATCATAAGCTGGTAGAGCAGGGAGGTTGAACTTGGGTAGAAAAGGAGCTGAGAGGATATTCTCCTTCAGGGGCGTCTTCCGAATAGTAGTTTGGACCATCATGGATCCTCCTGCTCTGGGTTGCGAGAAGTTGGCTCCAGAGGATTGGTTCGGGATCTCCTCCCTTCTTGCGAATCCACCTGCTGGGTTTAGTGGGTTATAACCTGGAGGAGCCCCGTACATTACCTATTTTAGGATGTCGCGGGTGGTCGCCCGGTAATTGGAGTAGGGGGTTCCCACTGGGGCATGTAAGCTTGATTATCGACTCCTGCTTTGTTGTATTGGTGGGCCGGGGGATCGAATTATGGAGTTTAATCTCCGACCTTGGATCCCACATATCTCGGATGAATACAGACCCCCTCGTTGGCGTCAGGTATGGGTTTGGAGGCGGCATCGGCTCATTTACTGGGGACGTGCTCCCCATATTCTGGCGTATTAAGGTCGCCAGAGCGCCTAGGCTCCAATCGATCTGCTTGGTGAACTGGGTGAACTCCTTTTGGGTCACCCCAGACTCATTTGTTTCCTCCATAGGTCGAGGCGGCGGTGTTGTGGAGTCTGCGACTTCCTCCACCACGAAGATGTTCGCTCTTGGCCTTTCATTCAGGCCTTCGACCGGTCCGGCGTTGCTAGGTCCAGCTGTCATAGCTTTTGGATTGCTTTAAGATGTCAAGCTGGTTAACGTTTCTCACAGACGGTGCCAAACTATTACGACCAAAATTGACCGATACAGTTATCAGGCTGACGTAGACTCAAAGCGCTGAGTTGGAACCTCGTCAGCAACTGGAGTGGGACCCTCGGTTAGAGGAACCGGGGTCGAATGATGATAGTTGGAAGTGTTGCGAACTTCGACCGACCTTTAGGCGACTGTTGTGTCGATCGTTCGAGGTTGGAGAGCTTGACGTCGACCTTCGATGCTGGACTACGATCGTCGATCTGCACCACAGGGACTCATTAGGGGGTCGGATCTGGGTTTCGACCCAAATCTCCTCCGATGCTTAAGTTAGTATGGAACTTAAGGAAGAGATGGAGCTTGGTGTAGCTGAGATCGACCCACAGAGGTTCGACTCTAGACTGACGACGCAAGCTCAAATATAAGAATGGTAAAAGTGAGAAGATATAGTTCTATATCTTAGACCTTGTACCTTGAAGATTGGAACCTTTTCCCTATTTATAGACGTTCAGTGTCCCTTTGGAGACATTGGGGAGATAACGGCCACCCA